>QEPC01007418.1:1291754-1323712 GCA_003113815.1 Sphenodon punctatus | reverse complement strand
GGGAGGAGCCAACGGGTAGTGTTGTGGGAGGAGACATCGTGCCCCCGCGCTTTACCATGTGGTGTTCCGCAGGGTTCGATCTTGTCTCCGCTGTTGTTTAACATCTATATGCAGCCCTTGGGGGAGGTCGTGAGAAGGTTCGGGGTGCGATGTCACCAGTATGCTGATGATACTCAGCTGTACTGAGATCGTCTATGGGAGTCTTTTTGTAGGTTCCCCTGATGAGATGGGTGGCCACCGATGTTAGATCTTTTTCAGTGGCTGCCTCTGTGCTGTGGAACTCGCTCCCAGAGGTGGCTGGCTGACTCTCACTCTCCTGTCATTTTGACGTTTATTTAAGAACTGGCTATTTTGCCAGGCCTTTGGCGAGGGGAAGGGGGAGCTTGGGGGGGTTGCTTTCTTCCTGCATATGGGATTTTTTAACTTTTAAAATTGCTTTTATTGTATTATTGTTTTATATTGCTGTTTGCCACCCTGGGCTGCCTGTGGGCAGGAGGAGCGGGATAAAAATATTTTATAAATAATAAATAAATAAAATATATAAATAAAGAAATAAATAAATCTAGAAGCTGCCACTCTAGTCCCAGGACCCACGGTGAGGGTTCTGGGGCTGTCATTCTTCTCACAAGGAGCCATCATTCAATTGCATCAAGAAACAGCCAGCCACTCCATCCCCAAGACCCACCATCAGAGTTCTGGGGCCATCATTCTGCTGACGGGGAGCCATCATTCCATGTCATCTAGAAGCTGCAACTCCAGACCCATGACCCACTCTCAAGGTTCTGGGGCCATCATTCTGCTCACGGGGTGTTGTCAATACACTGCATCAAGAAACAGTGAGTCTCTCCAGCCCCAGGACCCACCATCAGGGTTTAGGGGCCTACATTCCAGGCAAGGAGGGCTGTCCATGCACTTCATCCAGAAGCTGCCACTTTAGTCCCAGGACCCATCATCAGGTTTCTGAGGTCATCATTCTGCTCACAGAGAGCCATCATATTCTTCCCACTGCAGGAGCTCATCAAACCGTGCCTTCAGCCCTGCCTTCAGCTGCCGCACCAGGGCAACTGCCTCAACTTCTTGCCCTGAGGGCCACAATCCTGCTCCTGGAGAATCTCCTCCAGCCTCCTAAGGAGACTCTGGACCAGAGGGGTCACCTGGCTGATGGTGGCCATGGGGGAGTTGATGGTCTCCGTCATGGCCAGGAATGGTCTCAGAACAAAGACAGTGTGATCCAGGATCTCCCATTCTTCCCCATTGTACCTTGGAGGTGCCCAGCTGTCTGTCACTAGCTGAACCTGATGCAAGGTGGCTTTCTGCTCGAGAAGCTGCTTGAGCATCAGGAATGTTGAATTCCACCTGGTGGACACATCCTGCACCAGATGGTGCACTGGGGAGCCTGCTCTGCCTGCTTCACCCACAGGAGGTTGCTGCCCTTCATGCTCTGGTTAAAGAAATCGTGTACCTTCCTCCCCTGCTTAATCAGGGAGGTAAGGATGCTGGCCCCAATCCCCTCCTCCCACAAGCTCAGAGCATCTCTGACCATCAGGTGAAGAGTGTGTGCCACAAGGAATGCTGGTGAAGCCACCCTCATGGACTTCCCTCAATATGCTGGCTGCGTTGTCCATCACCGTGCACCCCTTGGTGAAGGGCGCACCTGGTGTGACCCACAACCTCACCATGGTGGTCAGGGCTGCCTCCATGTTCCGAGATGTGTGGGGGTCATCTATTACTTCCGCCTGAAGCAGGGCCCACCTATACCCTGCTTCGAGACCCCTCCTGCCGCTCCCAAATGCTGCCTCTGGGTCCTGCCACCAGTGCGCCATCACTGCCATGCAGGCATGCTGCGCGTTTCTACTTGACCACAGGTCAGTGGTGAAGTGGACGGTGGCACCCCCAGCCCCTGCCAGCTGCTCCCTCACCCACTCCTTTAAAGCTCGGTACAAGGCTGGCACCACCTGCCGACTCAGGGTGGTGCAGGTTGATAGCTTAAACAGGGGGCCAGGAAGCCAATCAGGTGCCTAAACTCCATGTCCCCGACTATCGAAATGGGCTGCCCATTGAGCGCAATCACTTCCTCCAAGATGCGCGTGGCTTTCAGTTGAAAGCTTCTGCCCTCCACGTTCTGCAACTGCCGATGGACTTGGCAGCTGTCCCCAGCCCAGATACTCCATGGTGCACTGACGCTTCTGGGCCTCAACTGGTTGCTGCTTCTGCTGCACCACTGACAGCGCTGGTGGGAGGGGCAGAACATGGTGGTGACACAGCTCTCGGAGGGATGTGTGGCCAGCCCTGTCCAAAGTGGCCAAGGGTCTATTGTCCTGCCCACCCACGAGTGCCACGGGGTGTTCTCTATGGCAGGGGACATTTGCTTACCGTACCACCTGAGACTGGAGGCCGAGTGGTGGAGCAGTTGCTGTTCCTTAAGGTGAACCTTTTGCTGCTGGGATTCCACGAGCTGCCTCTGGACATGGATTGATGGTGCAGTGGCACACATCATCCCATGCCAGAGGCAGTCTTGGGATGAGGCTCTTCCTCAATCTGGGCTGCTGCTGCTGATGTGCTGTCCCTCCCTCTCAATGCCCGGCACCCATCCTGCCTCTCTCTCTCTCTGACTAGACAGCCTCAGCCGGCCTGTCTGACTGACCTCATGACGCCGGGTGGCATTGGGAAGCTGAAATCCTGCCAACCAGCCTCTGGCTAGATGATCTCAGCCCACCTATATGACTGGTTCTCTCTCACGCACGCTGCACAGTCTTCGCCAGTCTATCTGAGTGCCCTGCCAAGGTCCCAGCCTACCTTCCCTACTGCCTCTCATGTCACACTGCCTGTCTGCCCACACTGGTTGCCAACTTCATACCCTGCCTCAGCCTGCCTTCCGCTGCTCATGCCATGCTGCCTGTCTGTTGCTGCCGCTGCTGCCTCTGCTATGCCATGGGTTCTGCTGCTAGGCAACCCAATGTCTGCTGCTGCTCCACTAATGCCTGGAAGCCTGCAATGCCCGGTCAAGTAGGGGTGCTAGGCCAGTCACCAAACTCCAAGTCTTCCTGGCCTCTGCTGCTGCCACAGGCACCCCTGGGGACCAAGTGCCAAGCCTGCCTGCCCGGGGCACCAAGCGCCAAGCCCTCCTTGTTTCTGCTGCTGCTACTGTGTCGCCAATGTCCTGCCATGCCCCCATGGGCACCCCTGGAGCACCCCAAGCCTCTGCTGCGACCAAACTTTCTGAACGGTTGGGGGGGGGGTCCAAACTCTGCCGGACCAAATGCATGAACCCAAACTAAGTTTTTGGACCAAACGTCTGAACGTCCGAACATCCTAACCCCGTTCTGTTCACACATCCCTACAGGTTACTGACCCTGGAACTGAGAGCAGGGAGCTCTGTATTGGACTGTAGAGAGGGGAGCTCCCGGATGTCGGGAGCACTATAAATAAAAAGACACTGCAGCTAACCAAGTGGTGTGGTCCTTGGTGCCTCAGAATGACAAATCCTGAACAGAGGGATAGACTAAGGCAAATATCTAGTGGCCAATTGTGGGTGTCAGGACCCTGGGTCCTGACGTACACCAATATTAATAGATTGTTTACATTTTAAAGGGTGAACTACAAATCAAACTTTCACTTTAGCTTATCTTTTTCAGAGTCTCTTTGGTCACTCTGGCTTATTTTTAATTATTTTTTTTAAGTTAGAGAATTGATTCTCTCTCTCTCTCTCTCTCCCTTTCTCTCTATTGTTTCAAAGTGTGTGTATCTCTTTAATAGCTTAAAATGAGAAGGCTCCTAACATTTTTTAATAATAGGTGGTACATCAGGAGGTCATATAATTCCACCTATTTACACTGAGCAGGATTCCCTCTTTCCCCACACCTCCCACCCCATACACACGCGTTAAGAAACCAAGCTTTCTGAGCTGGGGCGTTTGCTGAAGGAAACTACTCGTTCATGTAAAAAAAAAAAAAAATTCAAGGTAAAACATAATTAGAGAAGCTGACTGAGTCAAGTGGGAATCTAGGGCAGGAATGGAGAAATATGGTTTACCCCAGGTTCTTCTCATGTGGTGCAGTCATCTGCTTATTTTCATTTCTTCTTCTCATGCCTCAGTACATACATGAAGTGTGCATTAATCAGCAATGCCACATGGCCGGTTTTGCTTTGCTGCTTAAATATCAGCTTTAGGAAATTCTGGAGTAAAACATTTCTTAATCAGAGCAACATGGTTCCTCCTCCCTCATCAATGTATAGAAGTTTCAGCTTCTTAGAGAAAAATGAGCCATTTTATCAACACTTTGACATTGCCATCTGTCACTCTTTCCTAATTGACTGTTCATGAAGAGATTTTACAATTTTGTGGAGAGACAGAATGAAGTGTTACCAATCTTCCATTGCATTATTACAAAGCAATAGTCATAGGAGCATTCTACATCACCTATTAATGGGAAAAAAACATGAGAGCTGGAGTCTCAATGATAACTCATTAAAATCACCCTGCGGAGGCAATTTTCTCTCATTCTCTCTTTTCTTTAAGGCCTTCGGTATTTTCACATGGACAGCATCCATGTCTCTGCCATGCCTCAGCCCCAAGTCAGCTGTTTGTTTAAAGGCAGCCCACTAGATTTAAACCCAACCCAGGCCAGGTTGCAAGTGGACAGATGCAGGGGTGCACCCCCAAATCTGCTCCTGATTCTGCTTCACATTCATGTGAAAACAGCCTTTGTATCAATGTAAAAATGTTGCTGCTTAAACATTCCACACAATCCCATTCCCTCCCATTCTGGGGGTGGGATCAGCTTTTGGCACCACACAGCTGTGCTAGGAAGGAGAGGGCTCCCCCCATGAAGGCCGTGCTGGGCTGAAGCGACCCAGTCAGAGTTGCCCTGGCAATAACATCTGTAGTGGAAATCTTGAATCATGAGACTCCACCCGTCACCTTGATCTCCCCAACCCAAACGTGGTCAGTCGGGAGCAGTAAGCAACTGAGGTGTGAGCAAAGTTCACACTCTGAGCAGCACAGCAGGACCATTGGAGTAACTCCAACCCCACTGTGGACTTGAGGGGCAGCACAGCAGCTCTGGCGGATGGTGGGACAGAGAGACTGGGGCATCAGTCTAGCAGGACCCTGTGGTAGGGCTTAAACTCAATATCAGTGTTTTCAAGTTTCTCGGCATGAAACACATTTCTCGTTTCTTTCTGGGAAATGAGAATGAGCTAAGAAATGGCAGCCTCTCACTGCCTTCTCTTTGACTCAAAGGCCTTTGTAACTGACAAAACAACTGGCCGGGTGGTACTTGGGACCTGTTCCCTCAGCTCACCCAGCTGTGGCTTGTCAGTTACAACGGCTGTTTTCTAAGCCGGTATCCTCTGCTGGGGGAGAGAACAGCAGATCCCCACTCTCCCCCCATGTGCAGGGCTTCGCAAAGGGGCTTGGGTTGTTCCTATGGGGCTGCCCTGGCAGGAGATGTAAGGGCAATGGAGGGACTTCCCTCCACTCCCCATGCAAGGCCAGCTCCACGGGAAGTGCTCAAACTGCCAAGAAGCTTGCAAAATGCTCCACTAGGGGAGATTGAGCAGTAGATTCCTGCTCTCTCCACATCCGTAGGGCTTGGCAAGGGAGCTTGGGCACTTCCCAGGGGGTGCCCTAGCAGGGGGACTGAGGAAGGACCTTCCCACTCCCTCTGCCAGGGAAGCCCCTCAGGAACCTCCCAAGCTGTTCATCAGCTTGCAAAGCCTCTGTTAGGGGAGATAACAGTAGATCCCTGCTTTCTGTCCCTAAGCAGGGCTTTGCAAAGGTGTTTGGGTGCTTTCTTGGGGGTTGCCCTGGCAAGTGGAGTGAGAAAGGATCTCCCCACCCACCCACCAGGGCAGTCCCTGAGAAGCTGGCTTTGCAAAAGGCTACTCAGCTCAGAGCGGCCCCTTGCAAAGCCTCAAGTGATTGCCTGGACAATTACATAATGAACCTGAACAGGCAGGTATTTGAGGGCTTTGCAAGCAACTGTGTTGGCCAGCCCCCTGTGATCCCAGTTCTCCAGGACAGGACAGCCCCTTGCAATGCCAGGTCAATGTGCCCACCCCTGCCAATCAGATGTTTGGGAGGAGTGGGCTGGGCTTGAAATGCACTGAGAATTCTAACCAGGTGTCGAGGTCACAGTGAAATCTCGATCCTGGGTCTCATTCTCCTGAGATTTCTTGCAAGAATTGTTTTTTAATTTTTTTGTTTCATCCCTAGCCTGAAGTACTGCCAGTAGACAGTCCGTAGAGCCCCCACCCCTCTCTCCCACCCCTTCTCCACTCCTTCCAGTGGACAGGGCTTAGAGGTCCCCAGAAAACACAGGCCAGTGGGCAAGGGACAAAGGGGACATTGTGCCCATCTACCCACTCCCTCAAAAATGCAAGGGGAAGCACATATATCCTACCCTGAAAAAGGGGTGCACTGCAAAGGGGGCTGGTGGAATAAACCAGCCAGGAAGGGTGGGGGAAGCCACTTGGTTTGGGCCTCATGCATTCACCTGAGCATCTGGGTCGGGGAACAAGTCTCCAACATGTGGATGTTGAGGGTATCAACCCCCCCAGCCTTGAGAAGGGGGGTCATATTAATCAAAAGCAAAGCACATGTCTCCCTACTGCAAGGGAGAGCTAATTGACACAAGCTTACAGGGAAACCAATCAGCGGGATCATCTCCCAAAAGGAGGCACAGGAGGCTCCCCCAAAGGGCCACAAACACTAAGGAGGCCAGTGGGCAGCAACCTGGCCTACCTCAGGGAATGAGTGAGGCCATCCTCCTGGCAATATAGAAGAGGATGGATGGATGGGAAAGGAGGTTAACCAGTCTGGAGGAAGGTAGGGTTGTTGCTCATACGGCAGGACACCACCTGCCCGCCGCTCCCAGGGTAATTGAGAGTTGAGCGCAGAAAACCAAGCTGGGTTGTCTGGGAGGAGATATCTAACTTGCATGGGTGTGATGCATGCTGCTGACTGCCGCCTTCTCGACTTATCTATGGAGTCCCACACAGTGTCCATGGGACAGTGAGGTGCAAAGGGGAGAGCAGATCCTTACCTCCATTCTTGAGCTGATGGAGACCTTTGATCTTTGTTTGGATAACCTAGTGGGAAGGGCCCACAACCACAAGCAGTACTCCCTCAGTGGCTGGGGGGATGGGGTCAGCAGTGCCCCTTACAGGGCCTGAGCCAACCCAGCAGCTTGGTCCAGTACTGCCCTTACTAGAGGTGGGAATTCCGGTTCTCCCTAGATCTGATATTGCCGGTATTTGGATGTATTGGCTTAATCCGATGAATCCGATATTTACCTGTACTGGCATACTGGATTTTTAACATTGGCCGCGGTACCAGATTTTTTACATTGTGGCCATTGAAGTAAATAGCCACAATGTAAAAAATCTGGTACTGTGGCCAATGTTAAAAATCTGGTATGCCGATACCGGTAAATCTGGTATCTGGGAGATCTGATACTGGTACATCCAGTATCCGGTATTCTCCCCGGTGTCCCACCCCTAGCCCTTACCTCAGCAAGTTGCAACTCAAATCTGCCAGAGTACCTGACAAAGGTGAGAAATGAGAATCAGGGTGATGGAAAAGGAGGCATGTGCCCTGCAGAGGGACATTGCGGCCTATGGGAGGAACACATCCAATTTCCTTGGGGCAATCTGACCCCCTAGAGACTTTACTGGGATAGGTTAGCATGACCAGCATAGCCAGGAGAGGTTGAGGCAGACTGCACTTCAACGCCTTCACCTGCAACACCGGTGCTCCAATTGTTGTTGTTCCAGCTCCCGTGTATGGAGGGTGGAACCTGTGGGGGTGATGGGTCTCACCATGAGGGAAGAGCCTCTGCAATAATGGGGCAGATAATAGGAATTGTTGTTCAAATTATGATACAAGCATAAAAATCTGCATGAATGTTCAAAATAATCTACATTTTAAGAAAAAGATGTTAGCCACATGAAAATCCAAGATGGTGACTTTTTTCCAAGATGACAGCTATTTTAACTGAAATGTACCATTACTGACCAGTCCAAATACTAATACAATGAGCACAAACTGTGGGAATTTTGTAAAGAAGGTTCATTTCAAGATGAAAAACTATCTTTTTATTTAACACATAATATAACACATAACATATAATATGTAATCTATTTATGCAATGTTTTTTTAAATAATTTTTTGACATGTTAATCTCAAATAATAGTCTAAGATAATGAAATAGTTTCTAGTCCAGGCATGTACAGCTACACAACACTGGGCAGTTGAGACCACTGCTGAAGCTTTTGCACCTCCCTTTTACGGGGGGAGAAGAGGGACCCTCAATCACTCGCAACCTCACGCCAGGTACCCCTTGAGCCCCAAGGGATCTTTCTGTGTATAAATGCCTGTCAGGATAGTATTTGGGCCTTCCGAGTGCTTAAAGCATGAGGAAGTTAGGTCCCTATCATCATCAGGTACGGGGATGCAGGGGTCCTGTGGTTTCTTACTACTTACAGTCCCCCACAAGCACTCTAGGGGCAGTTCCAGGGAGGGAGGTACCAAGCCGGTGGGGAAGGAAGGGTTTGGGGACCCAGGATCCATGGAAAAGAGGAGTCATGGGGCCTCACGAACCACAGGGGGGAATTCAGGAACCCAAGGAGGGGGAGGGGACACACTCTCAGTCTAGCTCTCACACACAGACTCAAGCAGGGTGTGTGTATGAGGGAAAATAAGGGAGGAAGGTTCAATACACAGCTATGGATAAACACACACACAAGGGACACAAAGAACAACAAGCAATAGCACAAACACTTAGCTTCTCAACACGACAGGGGGCCAGTCCAGACAGGAAACCTGATCACGATGGTGGTGGAGCCCCGTGATAGTACCCCCCCATCGAGGCCCCTGTCGAAGACACCCCAAGGGGTCTGGTTTCCAGGGATAGCGAGCATGAACATTCCGCATTAAGTGAGGGGCCTGAACTTGGGAAGCTAGCTCCCACGTCCTTCCATCGGGACCGAAACCCACCCAGTCCCCCAGGTATTGGAGCCGGCCCCTGTGGAAGCGAGAATCCAATAAGGCTCATACCTCGTACTCAGGTCCTTTGGAACAGGGCAATGGGGCCGGGAGGAGCTTCCTGAGTATTATTATTATTATTATTATTAACAAACATTTATATAGCGCCAGCAGTGTACCTGGCACTTTACAAAGTAATAAAATAGACACGGTCCCTGCCCCTAGGGCTTACAATCTGAGAGACAGGAGCTGGGGGAGAGACTTAGGAAGGGGAACAGAGGGAGAGACAAGGGGTCTAACATTCATGAAGATGCGAGGTCTCAAGTGCACGTACTTGGCTTGGTTACGATGAGAATGACAGCAGGCAGGTCCATGTTGCAAGGATAAGGGTAAACCGATCGTAGGTATAGGAATAGTGGCTCAGCAGGATAAAGAGTCAGACAGAGCAGAGCGAAAGAGGTGAGTTTTAAGGAGAGATTTGAAGGTATGAAGGGAGGGGGCAAGGCGGATGTGGACAGGGAGGGAGTTCCAGGCATGGGGGGCAGCAAGTGAGAAGGGACGAAGGCGCTTAGGGGAGCAGGGAAGGCGTGGAAGGGTGAGAGAAGGGACAGAGGAGGAGCGAAGTGCACGGGCTGGAGTATGGAGGGCGATAAGTGCAGAGAGGTAGGGGGGAGCAAGGTTGTGAAGAGCTTTATAGGTGAAGACTAGGAGCTTGTGCAGGATTCGTTCAGGAAGGGGAAGCCAGTGAAGCGAAGAGAGGAGGGGCTGCACATGGTCGAAGCGACTGGCGAGGTAGATGACCCTGGCAGCAGAGTTTTGGACAGAGATGAGGGGAGAAAGGTGAGACCGGGGAAGGCCAGTGAGAAGGAGGTTACAGTAATCGAGGCGAGAGATGACCAGAGCATGAACAAGAGTTTTGGCAGACGAGACAGAGAGAAAAGGGCGAATCTTAGCAATGTTATGGAGGGAGAAGCGACAGGATTTAGCAACAGAGTCAATGTAGGGTTTAAAAGAAAGGGGTGAGTCAAAGATGAAGCCTAGGCTACGGGCTTGGGGGACAGGCAGGATGGTGACTCCATCAATAGTTACTGACAGTGAGGAAGGAGAGGAAGGATGAGGGGGGAAGATAAGGAGTTCAGTTTAGGATAGAGTGGGGGATGGGCCATTTTCAGTAGGGAAACGTGGAACGTGGGGTGTATCTTAGGGTGCAGCGGTAGACAGATCTTGTAGGTTACATCATTGAGCTCTATGGGAAAGGGGCCAATAAATTTGCTGTCCAACTTATGCGACGGGTGCAGGGAGGAGTAGTGCCTGCGATCCAGCCAAACAAGATCTCCAGGGGCGAAAGTCGGCGTGGGGTGCCAATGGCGGTCCGCAGCTGCTTTATATCACTGTCGGGACGTGGTCAGGGTGGCACGGGCGAGTGCATGGGTCCGATGGATCTGGGGTCTGAGGGCCCCATCCACTGGGGCGTTGGTAGGGGAAATCTCTGATGTGGCTAGTTGGGGGTGAAACCCATAGGTAACGTAAAAAGGTGAAGCTCCTAAAGCTGCATGCAGGGTGATATTATGGGCGAATTCCACCATGGGGAGCCAGGCATACCAATCGTCTTGGAGGTAGTTGACGTAACATCTTATATATTGTTCCAGTTCTTGATTTGTTTGCTCTGTCTGCCCGTTCGCTTGGGGGTGATGTGTGATGGTGTGGAAAGCTTCACATCCAGTGCCCTGAATAAGCTCTTCCAGAACTTAGAGGTGAACTGGGTTCCTCGGCCTGAAATAACCTCTCGAGGCAAGCCATGTAGTCTGACTATGTGTCGGAGAAAGAACAATGCTGTCTTGTGGGCTGTGGGGAGCCCCTTGCTTGTGATGAAGTGGGACATCTTGGAAAATACATCCACCACAACCAACACAGTATTATACTCCTGGGATGGGGGAAGCTCTACAATAAAATCTAGCCCTATTACTTGCCAGGGTCCGATAGGGAGGGGTCATAACTGTAATAAGCTCATTGGTTTAGCTCGGTGACTCTTTGTCCTGGCACAGGGAGGTCACCCCCTGACGTACTTGGTCACATCTTGATTCAGGGTAGGCCACCGGAAGGTATGCTGGATTAGTTTCACCGTCTTGTTCGGGTCCTGAGTGACCCGCAAGGGGGACGTCATGGTGTGCCCAAAGGATCTGTTTTTGACATGATGGTGGGGCAAGGATTTTGCTGTTCCATTCTATGAGACCTTGGTCTGAGAGTTCCAAATCAGGGTGAGTAGGGGTGAGTTCTTGTTCTGTCGCTTGGCAGAGGGTGTCTAACGACAAGAAGGTGCGTTAGCTCAGGATCGTGTCCCTGACATATCTTGGGGCATCCTTGACCTCTGTACATCGGGAGAGGGCATCAGCTAGCATGTTGAGGTGGCCTGGTTGGTAACGAATAATAAATCGGAACTGTGCAAAGAAAACCGTGCATCGGGTGTGCCTCACGTTGGCTATTTGTGTGGTCTGTAAATACTCTAGATTCTTGTGATCTGTAAGGACAGTAACCAGATGGGGGGCTCCTTCCAAATAGTGCCTCCAAGCCTCAAATGCCAACTTGATAGCTAGCAGTTCTCGATCTAGCATGATGTAGTTTTGTTCTGTGGATGTTAGCTGTCGGCAATGAAAGGCACAGGGCAGCAAGATCTGTTCTTTGGGGTCTTCTTGGGACATCACTTCCCCCAAAGCCATGCTGGAAGTATCTGCTTCAATAAAGAATGGGCGCTCGAAATCAGGTTGCTGGAGGATGGGTTCCTTGAGGAAAGCTGCCTTTAGGGCCTGGAAAGCTCGCTCCTGCTCCAACCCCCACACATAATATTGGCCCTTCTTTAGGAGGCATGTGAGGGGTTTTGCAATGTCAGCAAACCGGGAAATGTAGTGGTGATAGTAATTGATGCTTCCTAGAAAGTGTTGCAGGGGTTTCACGGCTTTAGGGGGTGACCATTGTTGGATGGCCGTCGTCTTTCGAGGGTCCATACGGATGCCCTCAGGGGAGATAATGAAGCCCAGGAATTTGACTGTGGACAAGTGGAGCACACATTTTTCTAGCTTGCAATACAGTTTATATTGCTGTAAGCATTCCAGGACCCTCTGGACGTGTTTGAATGTGACACAATCTGGATTCCGAGTAGATCAGAATGTCGGCCAACTATGACACAACAAATAAGTCCAGCATCTCTCTCAAGATGTCATTAATGAAGTGTTGGAAGGCAGCCGGGGCACTGACAAGTCCAAACAGCATCACATGATATTCATAGTGCCTGTATCGGGTTCTGAAGGCGGTCTTCCACTCGGCGCCCTCCCACAGTCGGAGTAGATTGTATGTCCCCGGAGATCGAGCTTCGTGAAGATTTTGGCCCCCTGAAACCTGTTCAAAAGTTCCAGGATAAGGGGCAGGGGGTGCTGGTTTTTCACCTTGATGGCATTGAGTCCCCAATAATTTATGCAGGGCCGCAACCCTCTGTCCTTTTTAGAATAAAGAAAATAGGCACTCCTGATGGGGAAACTGAGGGGTGAATTAAGCCATTCTTCAAGCTCTCTTCCACATACACCTTTAATACTTTTAGTTTGGGTGCAGACAGGGCATAGATCCATCTGTACGGCAGTTCCGAAGCAGGAACCAGATCTATAGGACAGTCATAAACCCGGTATGGGGGCAGTTCTATGGCCTGTTGTTTACTAAACACCCCTTTTAAGTCCCAATACTCTGGAGGAATCTTGGTCAGGTCCACATACAGCAGCGTACCCAGGGCCACCAGGGGGACATAAGGATACCTGAGGAGTAGGCAATGACTTTGGCAATAGCCAGATGAGAAGACAACCTTCTGTGAGCCCTAGCTAACCTGAGGGTCCTGGAGCCGCAGCCAAGGTAGGCCCAGTACCACCTGGAAAAAGGGGGTACAAACTATATAAAAACTCAGGTTTTCTCCATGGTTGCCTGTCACACATGACATGTATGAAGTCTGCATCGTAACCAGACCCAAGACCAGTGAGTACCCATCAATCTAATGTATGGCATCAGGACGGTTTTTCGGGCAGGTGGGTATATCATAAAATCGAATGACCCCTATGTCCATGAATATCCCTGAAGCCCCCGAGTCCACTAAGGCCCATAACACCATGGAATGGGTCCGAGTAAGGTGATCGTGAGGGGGATCTGTAGATGGACTTTCAAACCAAGGGAGAAAGTGGGGGTAAGGGTAGTGAATCCAAGACATGGGACTGCGGGGTCTACAGAGGTGTCCCTTGACCCTCCCAGTCGGGGAGTGTTTCCCAACTGGTGCCTCAGCGAGGGGCACCCTGGGCACTCCCTAGCAAAATTGTTTTCTTGGCTGCAGTAAAAACAGGCCCTGGAGAGCCTCCAGCGTTCCCGTTCCTCTGGGGTTAAGGGTCCCCGAGAGGCACACAATTGCATGAGTTCCCCGTCCTCACCCCTTCGACCCTCTATCTTACTGTTGGGAAGAGGAAGCAACCTGGGAAGTGGGCTTTGTGATTCCTGCCTCCTCTCTCTGCTTTGGTCACTTAGGCGGTCATCCATCTGGGAGGTAAGGGTGGCTACCTGTTCCCAGGTCTTGGGCAAGGCTGTATATACTAACTGGTCTTTCAGGTCATCTGTTAGCTCCCTATGGAACAACATGATCAACACATTATGGGGCCATTTTAGTTCTATCGCTAACTGTTGGAATTTATTTTATTTCTTTATTTAGTGCATTTTTACCCTGCCCCTTCTAAGACAGCTCGGGGCAGCTTACAATCAAAAGTAAAATACAAATATAAAAAATCCATCTATAAAACACATTAAAACACTTATAAAAGTTCCAACCACTAACCAGGACTGGGGAACAACAAGATAATAAAACAATAAATAAGGATAAAGGGGAATAAAACCCCTCCCCTTTCTCCAAAGTCCTGGGTGAATAGCCAGGCTTTACAATTTCACCAGAATGTTAAAAGGCTTGGGGCCAGGTGAGCTTCCTCCGGGAGGGAGTTCCAAAGGCGCGGCACGGCTACCGAGAATGCCCTCTCCATTGTGGCCCCCCACTTAACATGGGGGACCTCCAAGAAGGCACCCCTGGCAGACCAAAGGAGCCATTCTGGGGCGCAGAGGGTGGACGTTATATAATTCAACAGAGAGCTTTGATCCTGTCTTAAGGCCATGAGGGCTGTTCTTCGATGGGGATGATCAAACAACTGCTGAAATTCTCGTTCAAACTCTGACAGATTGTCCAGGAGGGGACTTTTTTTATCATCAGGTTAGTGGCCTAGGCCAAGGTGGTTCTGCCCAAATTTCCAATGATAAATGCCGCCTTCACCGGATCCGTGGCATAAGTTAAAGGTTGGGTAGAAAAAGACAAATTACATAAAGCCCAAAACCTTTGAAACCTCTTTCTGTCCCCCAGGAATTTTTCAATTTGTGGCCCCTTTGGTTCTCGGGCAACCGAGGCTCCCCTGGGATGTACCCTGGCAGAGGCTGAGGGTGGGGCAAAAGCACCCAGGGGGGATGTAGGAGGAGTAGGTGCTCGTAGGGTGACAACTGAGGCGGTCAAGGCCTCCTGCTTCTCCTGCATCTCCTTGAAAGCCATAGCAAGAGACCTGATGGCATGGGCAAGCTCCCCCATCTGCTGACCAAGCTCCATGTTACCACAGGGTCTGAAGGGAGCATGGAGGTGGGGGGGGCAGTAGCTGGTGATACTGTTACGGGAGGAGGGGGGAGAAGAGGGACCTTAAATCACTTGCAACCACACGCCAAGTACCCCTTGAGCCCCAAGGCATCTTTCTATGTATAAATGCCTGTCAGGATAGTATTTGGGCCCTTCCAAGTGCTAAACGTGCAAGGAAGTTAGGCCCCTATCATCTTCAGGGGTGGGGATGCAGGGGTCCTGAGGTTTCTTACTACTTACAGTCACCCACAAGCACTGTAGGGGCGGTTCCAGGGAGGGAGGTACGGTGTCCCAAGCTGGTGGGAAAGGAAGGGTTTGGGGACCCAGGATCCAGGGAAAGGAGGAGGGACGGGGCCTCACAAACCACAGGGGGGAATTAGGGAACCCAAGGAGGTGGAGGTGGAGGGGAAGGGGACACACTCTCAGTCTTGCGCTCACTCTCTCACTCACAGACTCAAGCGGTGGGGAGCGAGGGAAAATAAAGGAGGAAGGTTCAATACACAGCTATGGATAAACACACGCACAAGGGACACAAAGAACAACAAGCAATAGCACAAGCACTTAGCTTCTCAACACGACAGGGGGCCAGTCCAGACAGGAAACCTGATCACCTCACCAGCACGGCTTGCAAGGCAGCACTGGTTTAAGCAGCCCTATCATTCGGTGCCTGCAGCTGGAGGCTTCCCCTGCAGGTGCTCTGGTGAGCTGAGCGCCGCAGGGTCCTAGGTTCTAACCCTCTGTCCCTGGGGGGAGGGTGCTGCTCCTGGCATGAGTATTGCATCTGGGGGCGTAGGCACTATGATCACCTGCTCTGCTACCCGCTCTATTGCAGCTTTCTGTTGGGGTGGTGCCACAAGGGGAACTAAGGGGGGCATGGGATGTGGGGGAGCCCTGTGATGGCAGCAGAACCCCGTGACACTCCCCCTGCAGTCAGTCTTGCAGCCACATTTTTTATGTTCGTTGCAGCTTTCCGCTACAGGTGGAAGTGTTGTCCACTTGATTTGCCAACATTCATTTTGCTTTGTACATCCCCAATCAGCAAGACTTGTTATGTCTGGCTGGCATACTGTTGACTGGCCCCATATTATTCCTGTCTGATACGCAGCACACTTTGAGTGTTCTAACAGGGCATCCTGTGCCAGTGGAATGTCAACCATGATTTCTGCTTCTGAGCAAACAGTTCTAGCCTTGCATCATTGATCTGTACAGCTGTATTGGACCTGTCATACATCATACCTACAAACCTCTCCAAAATGTTGAGGTCTTCATTTTCTATTATTTCCAGGTACTGACTGAGTTTTGCAAACTCAACTAATGCCTCATCACACATGTTCCATGTTCGCTACGCAGACTTCTTCCCTTTCCCACAGAATGAGGAGACAACGCAAGGCCAGACTAGAGAAATGTCTTTGATAGACATTGCAAGCTCAGACCTGGGATAAATCTAAGGGGAGTCAGGGGTGTGCAATTCATATTTGTTTTTTAATACATTTATTTATTTTTTATATAAATTTATATCCGATTCCCCCCTGCTAATCGCAGCTTGGGGCGGCTAACAATATAAAAAATAAAAATAATAAAATACAAAAATACAAATAGAATAAATATACAATAGCTATAAAACACTATAAAATCCACATGGTATAACACCAAAAATACAAAGAAAAACTCACCTCTCTAACCCTCAACCCCCCACCTTTCACCCACCTCCTTCACTGAAAGCCTGGCGGAACAGCCAGGTCTTACATTTGCTGTCAAAAGGAAGAGAGGTCCATGGCCACACAAACCTCTGCCATGAGGGAGTTCCACAGCCTTGGTGCAACCACCGAGAATGCCTTCTTCATAGTTGCTCCCCAATGTACTCGGGGGAGTTTGAGAAAGTCACTCCTGGTTGACTTCAGGGTTTGATCAAGAGCCCGGGGAGTGAGGCGGTCCTGCAGCGCCCACGCCATATAGGGCTTTATAGGTAAGCACCAACACCTTGAATTTGGGCCCAGAAGACAATAGGCAGCCAGTGCAAAGAACAGAGCACTGGTGTAATGTGCTCACAGCAGCCCATCTCCATAAGGAAATGGGTTGCTGTGTTTTGCACTAGCTGCAGCTCTGAACCGTCACCATGGGTATCCCCATGTAGAATGAGTTACAATAGTTCAGTCCTGAGGTGATGAAATCATGAATGACAGTGACCAAGTTGGAGTCTGAGATGTACGGCTGAAGCCACCTCATCAGATGTAACTGGTGGAACATGCTCCTCACCACAGCCCCAAACTGGACATCCAGGCAGAGCTGGGAATCTATGAGCACTCCCAGACTATGAAACTTAGGGACCAGTGGAGGATGAACACCGTCAATGACAAGGGATGTCAACCCCACCACCCTCCTCACTAACATCACCTCCATCTTGTCGGGATTTAGCTTCAGACAACTCACCCTCATCCAGTCTCCCATAGCCACCAAATACCGGGTAAGCACTGAGACTGCCGGGTCTGGGTCAGATGAAAAGGCGAGGTAGAGTTGGGTCTCATCAGCATACTCATGACACCAAACATCAAACCCTCTCACGACCTCACTGAGTGGCTGCATATACATGTTGAACAGGAGAGGGGACAGAATAGAACCTTGCAGGACTTCACACAAGAGGTCCCAGGGAGATGCTGAACAGTACTCCAGCACCACCATCTGAGTTCTCCCGGCCATGGAGGAATGGAACCATTGAATAACAGTCTCATCCACCCCAGCTCGATCCTGCAAGCGGGTCACCAACATCTTCTGATCAACGGTATCAAAGGCAGTCGACAGATCTAATAGAATCAGAAGGGTCAATCAACCCCAATCCAAGTCACAGCAGACGTCATTGACCAAAGTCACAAGCACAGTCTCAGTGCCATAACCCAGACAAAAGCCAGACTGCGAGGGATCCAGAAAACTGATGTGGTCCAGATGCTCCTGCAACTGCTGAGCCACAATCCATTCAATAACTTGTCCTAAAAAGGGAAGGTTAGAGACAGGTTGATAACTGGCAAGGAAGTCAATGTCAACCAATGGTTTCTTGAGCAGAGACTGTACCACCACCTCCTTGAGACAGTTTGGCACTCTGCCCCCCCACCCACCCAAAGGGAGACATTGACCACCCCCGCCAGCAACAGCCCCAGCTTCTCCCGGCTGGCCTTGACCAGCCAGGACAGGCATGGGTCCAGTCACTAAAATGAATGGAGCCCCATTGGTTTAGTAACTATTAAACTAAAGACCCCAAAATTAATGAATAAGCAAACAACATATATTTGCTTTCGTTCGTTTTAATTTTTGTAACTTTTTTTGGAAAAAATTAACATCTGTACATGCAAAAAATGGCTGCTGGATTGTTCCACGTATGCACACCCTTTGTCAAAATGGGAGCAGTGTTGCCACCATTTTGGGAAAAGGCAGCTAGACCATTTTTTGTGTGTGCCCTTTACCAGTTACATTAAAAATAATTTTTAAAAATTTTAAAATCATTATGCACGAGCAAAATGGCCACTGGACCATTCTGCGTATGTGCAACCTTTTCCAAAATGGCGGCATCATGTCACCGCCATTTTGGAAAAGGCCCGTCAGTCTGCACATGTGCAAAATTGCCACTGTGTATGTGCAGACTGACTGCCTGTTTCTTAAATGGCGGTGACACTGACACCGCCATTTTGGAAAAGGGTATGCATGTACACTCATTTTGTGCATGTGCAATGATTTTTTTAAAAATATTATAATAATTTTTTTAAAAAAATATTATATGAAAGTAAAACAAAAATGAGTGGTTTTTAAAAATCAAAATGAAAACAGATGGATTTTTTAAAAAACAAAGTGAAAATGGATGAGTCAGGTGTCCCAAGGGCCACTGTTAATTGGATCTCTCCTCCAGGATATATTTCCTCTTCCTGACTCACACCTCTGTCTGATGTCCCGTTCTTGAGCCAAAGTGGGTTTTTTTGCCTTCCAGCCTCATCCACCCTTAGCTAACCTCCCTAGCCAGCTTGTGTCCCAGCTTGGTCTTCACTCTGACACTTATGGACTGCCTCCCATTAGCAGGTACCGTCATGACTGCAGCTGCTCCTTGTTTAGCACATTTTTGATGTTCACCAGCAGGCCTCAGAAGAAGGCTGGATCTTCTTCCTTTTCTTGTAGCATAACTCACACTTTTACTGCCTTACACCACCCACTTCTGAATCTTTTTCATGCCCCTCTGATTGAAATGTAACAAGTAGTTTCTGTGAAGAGGATTTTGCTTTCACCAGCCGTGTCATTGCATGAGAAATAAGCAGCAGGAACAGATAAATTCCTAAACAAAGAGCCTGCTTTTGTGCAAATGTTCTTAGTAATTAAACACACAAAGAAAGAAAATAATCCATAAGCCATATCAGCAGAATTGTTTTTGAATAGAATATTCAGATTTTCCCAAGAGGTATGAAGTGTGCATTCACAATGAGAAGTCTCATTTATGCATGAGTAGTCTGTTACAGCATCATTGTCAGATGTGCTTGATCTGTCTTTCTAGCCTCCCTCTGATGGGGTAAAATTTGGAGGTTTTGGGTGCTTTGGGGTGACATCAAATGCTTCTGTTTCTGGGGATGAACAGAGGAGTTCAAAAGATAGTGAAAACACATACAAGTCCATTAGAGAGTTTCAGAGACCTAATCTCCCCTTAGTGAGAAGTATGAGGATGATAGTCATAGAGCCTGCTTGTTTATTGGCTTTATCTAGCCTTGAGGGAATACAAGTTCTTACATTTACCTTGGAGACACAGTCTCCACCAGATATTAAAAAAAGACAGGCTCTGGAGTCTGAGGCCACTTTTAGATGAGTGGGGTGCGCTTGCGTAATGCAATCATGTGACTTTTAAAAGTACCACGGGCAGAGATTAAACAAGACTTCATGCACGTTATTGCCGCCCGTGCATTCTTTTAATACCGCGGATTAAATACCTCAATAGTAGAGGTATTTAATCTGTGGTATTAAAAGAATACATGAACAGGGATAAACCACAAGAAGTTTCATCTAATCGCCACCAGTGGTACTTTTAAAAGTTACATGAGCGCATCATGTGAGCACGTCCCACTCATCTAAAAGCGGCCCGAGTCTGGCTTAAACTGCTAATAAAGACATGTGTCCCTCAAGCTCTGTCTCAAAATTCTTTCACAGATCCCACTAAATGCTAGAATAGGAATCCTTAATTTCAGCTTCAGAATTACAGCGGGTGAGACACCTTGGTTGATTTCCTACTTTAGTTATCTCTGTGTAAGCTTTTTCCTAAAGCTCTTCAGACAGTCCTCTCTCTCTGCTAAGCCCATTTCTCCTTTTCAGAGGGTAGGCCTCGGGTACTGTTCTTGCTCCCTCCCCTAGCTCCTGAAATGCTTCCCAGACAACTACTGTCCTCTTTGGTTGCTAACCATGATTTTTGTCAGGACTCCCCAGGCCAAGTTCTTCCCCCATCCCCAGTTTCCTTCCAATGCACGGTGCTCTCCTACCATTTTACATCTCATCCTTTTGCAGGAGTTTTCCCAACCTCCACCTCTCAGTCTCATCTTTCTTCTATTGGATTTCTTCTACCACTGTCAGCTCCGGCGGTCAGGCTAGGGGAGTGTGGACTATTAAGGCTCCAGTTCCCCCTCTTGGTGCCACCCTGGACCCAGGCCTTCCACCGAAGACAGACACACACAGCGAGACACGCTCATGTCCAGTTGCCCAGGCAACAAGCCCCAATGCGAGTGCGGCAGCGCAGCACCATGTGATGCCACCAGGGTCAGGTCCTGAGCCGCTGTGTGACACTTCACACGGCTCTTGGCACGTCGGGGGGGGCATGTCTTACCCTTCTTAAGCAGGCATGGGAGGTTTCCCGGCGCTGGTAATTGGAGCTGAAACTGGCCACTACAGAGCTAAGTATATTTTGATTCTTTGTTAGGGATGGGCGAACAGATTGCGGTTCGGGTTCGACCGTTCGGTTCAGCTGTGTTTAGTTTGTCTGTTCGGTTCGTCCATTCGGTTCGTCAGCGTTCGGTTCGTCGGCGTTCGGTGCGGCAGTTCGGTTAGTTCACCGGGTTCAGGTTCAGCCATTTGGTTCAGCTGTTCAGGTCGGCCGTTCGGTCGTTCCGTTCAGCCGTTCGGGAAATGTTATGGGTGGTTTTTTTTGTTTTTTATATGGTTTATTGGTTTTTTATTGGGTTTTATATGATTTTCTTTTGTTTTTTATTTGTTTTTTTTGTTTTTATATGTTTGGTTTTTTTAAAATCTAATAAATATATATATATATCTACACTAAATCTAACTGCTATTAACTATTCTAAATGCTATGAACTAAATGGATTATCTAATAAGTACACAGGCCTACTCCTACAAACACTAAAACTAAATCACTAACGCTATCTCTATCACTAAGCTAGCTCCTACAACTACTATCCCTAACCTATCTATCTATCTCTCTATCTATCTATCTATCTATGGATGGGGGGGGAATCACAAACACAAGGTTTCAGTTTAAGGTTTCAGTTTCATTTCAGTACAAAACTGAAATGAAACTTAAAGCAATCTAATAATCCTACTCAACGCCTGCTGTTCAGGGACACTGACTAGTTCAGAAGGTGTTGGGAAGGGGGGAGGCAGATAGTTTCATTTCTTGCAAGCCTCTTCACCCCTGGTGCCTGGAAGTCTGCTCCTCAGTGACTAGTGCTACCCCTCCCTGTCACCTTACAGTGAACCTTTTTTTGCCACCCAAACTCACCCAAACATGATCCGAACTGACCTAACGGTTTGGCTATTTTGCCGTTTGGTGTTGGGTTCTGTTCAGTATGTTTGTGTTCAGGTTCACGTTCCGTCGTCCAACTCTGAACTTCCGAACCGCGTTCGCCCATCCCTAGTCTTTGTGCTTGTGGAGTGTGGGAAGGTGCTTGTGCAGACGTGGGTGTTGTGGTGTGGGTGGGAACGGCTGAAGTCCTGATGTATTTCTTCCCTTTTGTGCCTATTGTTGGATTTGTGAGTGCCTGAGAGAGTGACTGTGGGTGTGCTAGCCCTTCCCTTTTCCTGCCCTTGGGGCTCCTTCCCCTGCTCCCAGCGTGTGTGAACCCTTCTCCCCCTGCCTTGATCCTGGGTCCTCACCCTTTCTCCTCATGTCCCTCCACACCTGCATCCTGAACCCTGTCCTTCCCTGGCGTGTGTGCTGGGCTTGAACCTGTAGCAGGCTCTGACAGTCCGGGTCTAGTTTCGTGCTCCGCACCCTATGATGATAGGTATCTCATCTCTTTGAGACATATAGGGCCACAACACTATCCTGACGGGCATTATACCTCTTCATGCTGGGGGCAGAGCACATGGGTGAGTGAAACAAGTGAGTGGAGGCCTGGGTGTCCAGGGCCTCTTTCCCCCTTCCCACTGACAACCACTGAGGCCACCTCTCTTTACATTCCTACAAGCACATGTCCGAACACACTGGGCTCAATACCAAACCCCTGCGTGTGCGGTTAATGCAGTTTGTGCATGGCTTGCACATGGGCCATAGCCCCACCCACATGGGTGCACGTACTGTCCATGTGGGGGTTGCACGTAAGATGCACATGCACTGTTTGCACAATGTGTGAGCTTTGGAATCGAGCCCACTGTTAGTCACATGCTCCTGGATGCTGATGCTGTGTCTCTTATTAAATTACTCTCTTGGTGAGATTTTGGAGGAATCAATATTTATTTATTTGTTTTACATTACCTTGTATAAAGACACAGCGGTAATAGGTGGAAATGACACAGGGGGGCAGGGAAAAGTTGTCACAGATGAGACAATAGCCCACAACAGTTCACATCAGAGGGGTAGCCATCTGCTCATCTATTAGATGGCCATCAGATGTTTGCCCACACCTGCCGCTCCACACTCTACAGCCCCCATTCACAGCGTTATCCTGGAGAATGTGGACCCTGCCATGGGGGCAAATCCAGGTGGGTGCAGGCTAACGGGGGCCCTTGGGTCCACATCCTGTTAATTAGATTCACTCACAGCCTTGCTCATATCCAGGTTCACCAGCACCATAGAGTCAAGCCTAGAGCCTGGGCAGCTGACAGGTGTCTGAAGAAGAGGGAGAGGAGAACTAGTGATTGAGCTGTCCCCAGGATACCTTTCATCTGAGCAGATGGACTGAGGACAGCGTGATTGCTGGCACAGCCACCCAGCTGACAGGTGGACCGGGGACAGCATGATCACAGGCAGTCACCCAGGTGGACCAGGGACAGCATGATCACAGACACAGCTGCCCAGATGAAAGGTAGATGAGGGACAGCATGAACACAGGCACAGCCATCCAGATGACAGGTGCACCAGAGACAGCATGATCGCAGGCATAGCCACCCAGCTGACAGGTGGCCTGGGGGAGGAAGAGGGAGGTGGGGGTGGGGGTGTTGCAGGAAGGATCTTTTCCAGAGGATCTGTGTGCCTCCTGCTCTCTTCTCTCTGTTTGTGAAGGAACCAAGGGGACCACAGGAGCCACAGGGATTCTCTGGAGGAGCTGTCTGCTGGTTTTGGTCTTGTCTCCTTTCCTTTCCATCAACAGCAGGTGAGCACTGGTGGCAGCACTTGTGGCTCAAGATGTGCCAGTGTTTGGGGGGAGCTGACAGTGGGGTGTAGGAGGGGGAGATTGAGGCCCAATCCCCACCCACTTGAGAGGATCAAATGGAGGCCAAGCACTGCCACTGCCTGGCAAGGTTCTGCTGCTAATTTGGAATGGGAAATTCAGTTTCAGATAGAATGGAAATTATCCAACAATGGCTGTTTGGGATTTAAATCTGTAATGCAAAAAAACCCTTTAACTGTAACTTACGCTTCAGCTTAATGTAGCTGGCATGGATAACTGCGCACTTCAGTTCACTACACCTTGATGCTGCATGTGTCATCTTCTCTTAGTTGGTTGCATTTGCTGTGGTTGAAAAATATCTGAAAACCAAAACTGAAATTAAATCTTAAATTCAGAAAGAACCGAAGTGAAAAAAAAAACAAATCAGAATTTTACCCAGATTCCCCCCCACCCTGACTTCTAATTGCTGTTGGGAAGAAGAACTGTCTGCACCTCTTGAGCTCTCGAGCTACAGAGCAGCTAGTGCTCACCTGCTGCTCTGTTGCTGCAATCCTAGGGTGCCCACCTGCTGTGTGTTGGCCTGTTCCTATCCCAAGAGCTCCAGGACCTCCTGCCCCAGGGACACCAGGCTTCCTGAGCCCATTGCTGTCCTGGAGTCTCCCCTGCTCTGGCTCCCCTCTCCAGCTCTCCATAGATTGATGCCAATGTCTCTGTGCGCCCCCAAGATCCACAAATTCCCTCTGTTGAGAGGCGACTTGGAGACAGCAAAATCGCTAGCAAGCCCAGCCAGCTAATAGGCAGCCTGGGGGAAAGCGATCACTAGTGCCACTGAGAGGAGGCTGCTGAAAGGACATGAAATGTAGGCAAGGGTCTTCCCATTTATTCTGTTGGACATGCTAAACCTGTGAGTGGCAGCTCCATGGGGACTACGCAGAGTTAACCTGAGCTCCTGCAGGCTAATGACTTGCATGTTAACACCTGCCCCTGTTCAGAGGCTGCAGCTGGTGCAGAACATGGTGATAGGGGTGGGTCACCAATAGCACATTATACCAGTGCTCCAAAGTCTGCCCTGGCTGCCAGCAATGTTCTAGGCATAATTCAAGGTGCTTGGTTTTAACCTATAGTCCTAAATGACTTGGGTCCCACATATGTAAAAGAACCACTTCCCTCACTATGTTCCCTAAGGTTAGCTGGGGACACCATCACACTGCTGTGAGTTTCATCAGGGCACCACATCTGTATGGAAAGGGCCTGCAGAGAGGCATTCTCAGTGGCTGCCCCACATCTTTGGAATTCCCTTCCCCTGGAGGTTTGCCTAAACCCGAGCCTAAGCATTTTCAACAAAATGTCAAAATGCCATGTGAAGGGGCAGCTCTACCCCCTTAATCTCCTCAAATCCTGTTTCCTGAAATTAATAGCTGAAATAGGAGTGAGCCAAAATTGAGACATGGGAGAGTCCTCTTTACCAGACTCATTATTTTCACAACCTATAATACCACCTATTTTGTCTCCCTTATGTCTATCCTAGGGCCGGCCCCAGGCATTTGCCACATCTGTGGCTGCACATGGCCCCATGGCCAGCTGGGCCCCCACACTTGCCTGGCTGGGCAGCAGTCTGCAGCCAGCTTCTCCCCCAATAAGTTCTTCTGTCTCCCCTCACTGGCTCCGGTTCCCATCCCTTACCTGCCTCTGCCTCCTAGTAGCACTGCTGCTGGCAGCAGCAGCAGGGGACACACGACTGGGAGATAAAGCTGTTTGTTTATAAACAACTCCTCCCCCATGTGAGTGATCAGAAGGTTGTTACCTTGTAAAGAGGTTCTTCGAGATGGCTCCCAACATTCTCACAACTGGTGTGTGCATGCCCACCCTATTCAAATAATAGACCACATGATGGTCTTGAGCCCCTATAGTATAAAAAGTACTCCCCCCTCAGAATGACAGTTTCTTCCAACCCTTTCTAGGCATATAAGAAAAAAATTCGATGAGGCGCTGGAAGGGTGGGTGACGGTGTTGTGAGAATGTTAGGAGCCATCTCAAAGAACCTTGTTTACAAGGTAGCAACCTTCTGTTCTTCTTCAAGTGGCTCCTCACAGGCCATTTTTTATATGGCTATGCCAGGTGGGGGGTCCGTAGGGGGTCCGTGGGTGTGTGGGCGGGACATGCATATGGCCACACGCATTCCCACTCACCTTCCCCGCTAATTTGCATAATTAGGTGTAGCCTAATTATGCAAATTAGGCCCCACACGAAGACTTCACACATGGCCTCACAAACCCTGGGGCCATCATCCACTCACAGAAAGTGCTTTCCCACATATGCACATCATTATTTTATCCAAATATTTCAGTAACTTGGGAATGCCTTCATCCTCATGTTTCCTATCCAGTGCACATGTTTGAAAAGTGAATTACAAGGTGCCCCAAACCATTTTGAATAAGGATGTTGTTTTTTTATTATGCACATAGATTGATTGTGTGAATGCTGCATTGAAAGTGCATTCACATAATGCACATGTTTTCAACGTGGGAATGCAGCGCAAAAGGAATGCACAGGAATCCTCTGTTGATCCTCCAGGATAACTGAAGTCCATAGTGAGAACTGATGGTGCTCCAGGCATCACAAATTAAATGAGGCAGGGAAAGAGCCTCCATAGCGGTAGGAGAAACAACGTCTGGAGGAGGGGCGAAAGGTTATTTCTGGTTTCCTTATTGTAACGCTGAAAATGCGGATAAAAGCAAGAGAAATATGCGCATCAAACTGAATGTGGGAATGTTTATCATGCACAATTTTATAATGTGCATGTGGTCCACTGGACAGATAATTCTGTTTAAGTAAGAAGAAAGCCTGCAAGTGAGATGTGCTGTAGCAATGCACAGCTCCGTCATTACTGAGCAACCAGTTAATCGCTAATTGATAACACATGCTCTGGCTGTAGTTTTACCCGCCTGACAGAGGAGAGCCAATTGGAGAAGGAGGAGTATAAGAAAGCCAGAGGCTAGCCGTTGAAGGGAAAAAGCTGCTGGAGAGTTATTCTCTCTTGGCCAGTGAGCCAAACTAACAAACAAACCTTTTCAAAGGCCTAGAAAAGACTAATTCTCAAAACCCCTGAGTGGAACAAACATACAGCATGGGAGACTGAGGTGGAATATGCCTATAAAGGAGAATTTTTGCTTTATTGTGAATCCCAATCAGAATGAATAGGTGGAGGATTGATTGTCAGGGTTGGAGGGGAAGGAAGAGTCCACAGGGACAATAGCCAGGAGATCTCTTAAGGTATAATGGGACCCCCTCCGCTTGTTAAGCAGCTATCCCAATATTATTATTATAAGCATTTATATAGCACAAGCAATGTACCTGGCACTTTACAAAGAATAAGATAGACACAGTCCCTGCCTGGGGGCTTACAATCTTAATGCCAAACTGTCATCACAGGGGACCGGTGTAGTTTCCCAGCTGGTGAGAGAGCATAGTAGGATACAATAGCAAACATTGACTAACACAGTGGGAGGAAGTAACCTAATTCCCAGAAAGGGGGTGTACTCTGTTGTGGGGAAGCAGCAGGCAGGGGAGGGTCTCCTGGGTGACCAGGAACAACCTCAGGGTGCAGTTTCTACAGGGAATAGTAGTGATACACATAAGGGAAGTGTGGGGAGAGGCTAGGTAACAAGGAATTCAAGGGGAAGGGGAGATGACTGAAACACAGGGAGGAATGTAACAGACTCTTAAGGAATTCTTACAACAGCAACAAACACAGAGGGTGAAAATGGACATGATGCTAACCACCCTTTAACCACCCTTGGTAGTTATTTATACATGTTGCAGGGCTGTATTGGTGCCCTATGCAGCCCTGCAACATGCATAAATAACCACCAAGAGTGGTTAAAGGGTGGTTAGCATCATGTCTGTTTTCACCCAGAGTGAGGATAAACACTTAACTCACTGCACTAGTTCAACAGGAGCAGACAATGGGTGTTTTTAGACACACATTTCTCCTGGATGTTTGCTGTAACAGCCAGAACTTTCTGTGTCTAAATCACCCATCCAGATCTTAAACATCTGGATCTTTGAACTTCTGTATGAAACGTCTCCCAGAGCCTTTGTGTGTAAAAGGTTCTCCTGGTAAACTGCTTTGCTCCAGGCAGCTGTGGTCACTTGGTTTCCATGGCACCATGTCACATTTACATCTGCGGCTACTTTAGGCTGCCTCAGGACAGTGTTTGTGTGAAGAATGAATCCAGGAACTGCCTCAGGGCAGTGTGTGTGTGTGAAAAATGAATCCGGAACTTACTTGTGGACTTGTAAAGCCAGAAGATTGAAACATCCAGAACTTTAACGTGTGTCTAAAAATGCCCATTGAGAACACAAGTCAGTTTACACACCAAGCACGAAGGCTTAATCACCAGCAAAGGTTTCCTCCTGGGCAGGTTTAAATAAGCTTCTGCTAATGCAAATGGCTGCAGCATGGCTTCAGTAAGTACCATGAGTCATGGTGCATCTTAAAGGGGCCACTCTGCCTCTTGAGACAAGTCTGGGAGTATCTGTATCTGACACTGATACAAGGCATTGTTGCGAGTAGGCTGGGACCTGATGGGGACCATTGTTACTGTAAAGATTTATAAGAACCAGAAATTTGTTAGCATGGCCAAGGACTCAAGGACTCTTTTGTTTATGTTTATTTGGGGACTTGCTCTGTTTGGGAGAAGCCCCATACCCAGTGGAAAAGGTGGGTTATAAAGGGTGTGTGGGAGACCCGAGTAAACTGCCCCAGTGGGGCTGCTGTATGTGTTAATAGCCCAGAGAGGGGGAAGATGTGTTAATAGCCCAGAAAGGGGCCAAGTGTTTATATGATTCTAAAAAGGAATTAGACATTATTACAAGCTTTGATAGGAGCAAAGGACTATCATAGGAGTCCAAATAGGACCAAATGCAAATACAGACCCAGAAGGGTCCAACTGAAAGAGATAACTTTTTGTGTCCTAGGTTTAGCTAATTCCCCTACAGACTCTTTGCACTCTTAAGATTGTGACCTGTGGGCAGTGCATTAAGTTCAAATGTGGAGAAAAGTAGAATGTGTGAATGGGGAATAGCAAATTGTAATGTACATCTTAAATAACCAAGTTTAAACAATGCTGATTTTTTTTATAATGTGGGAAATCACCCAGAGACACTACATGCATTTTTAGGCTTTGTGTGTGATTTTTTTTCAATTGTAGAATTAACATTGATCAAGGCAACTGCTGTGATAAAGTGTTTTTCTGCAAAACCAGAGTGTACAGGTTTTTAATCCCCCACTAATTGCCTATGGAGGACCTACGGCTGTCCTGAGACTGTGGCAAATTACACACTTCCTCTCATTGGCAAATCGCCTCTCTCTAGTGCTGTAAAGGTTAGGAAAAACTCACCTGACAGTTCACCAAGGGAAAGCTTAGTTAAAGTCAATCTGTGATGAAGAAAAAAACTAGGATCTCAAACTGGTCTTTTGGGACTGAATGAATGCTCTGTGTATCTCTCTTCACAGCCCCTTTGACACTTAAGTAAAAAAACTAAAATGCTCTTTTGGGGCGGTCGTCACACACCTTATCTTTTCCTCTTTTCAGTATCTCTGACACAAAAGAAAAGAAGCTGTTATAAGCTGAAACAAGCAGCTAAATTGCTCCATGTGATAAATTTTGACACATCAGAATCCATTTCGCAGCCATTTCCTGATACATTTCTCAATAGTCGCAATACCATGAGATACCATTTCAATGTACTGACTTTCTGCTTAATGTTGACCGCATAACATTAATTTACTGCTTCCAACATTGCGGAGAGTACTATATTGCTTCCAGGCTTCTTGTTCTGCATTTCTGAGAAAATCATTGTGAGAATAGCCCACACCTTCCCAGTGTCCCTTAACCTGTACTCCAGTTCCTCCAATCAGAATTGTTGTTCTATGTTGTTCCCTTTGCTTTGGCCAATCTGCAACTGAATTGCAGATTTTAACAACCAATGAGTGACAAGGAAGTATAAGGGCAAAAGGAATGCAAGAAATGTGGTATTGTATTGTTTATTTATTTAATCAAATTTTATGCTGCCTGTCCTATAGGCAATACAAAAAACCACCTAAACCCAAACCATCCCCCAACCCACCACTAAACCCACCCAATACCATCTCCCTATTCCTCACACTAAATCCCCCCTCACACCCCTACCCCACCCCACCCCAAACCCCCAAACCCTATCCCTGTCCACAAATGACTTTACAAACAGATCTTACACCACCTCCAAAAGACACTCAGGCTTGGCTTCAAATGAACCTCCAGGAGAAGGGAGTTCCTTAGCATTGCGTCGGACTCTTAGATATGTGGGACCCAGACTGTTTAGGGTGTTTAAGGTCAAAACCAGCACCTTGAATTGTGCCTGGAAAGCTATAGGGCTGTCTCTTATACACATCTAGATGTGTAAACCCCCAAACCCTATCCCTGTCCACAAATGACTTTACAAACAGATCTTACACCACCTCCAAAAGACACTCAGGCTTGGCTTCAAATGAACCTCCAGGAGAAGGGAGTTCCTTAGCATTGCGTCGGACTCTTAGATATGTGGGACCCAGACTGTTTAGGGTTTTTAAGGTCAAAACCAGCACCTTGAATTGTGCCTGGAAAGCTATAGGGAGACAGTGCAGACTTTGGAGCGCCAGTGTAATGTGCTCCCAGCATCTTGCCCCCGAAAAGATGTGAGCCACTTCATTCTACATCATCTATAGCTTCCAAACGGTCATCAAGAGCAGCTCCGTGTAGAGCATGTTGTAGTAATCTAGCATAGAGATGATGAAAGTTTGGATGACAGTGGCCAGATCCAAGTCAAAAAGAGATTGCACCTCCTTACCAGATGGAGTTGGTGAAAACCACTTCTGGCCACAACCCCACAATCCAGGTGCAGCAAGGGGTCCAGAAGCACTCCAAGGCTGTGAACTTGATCGATCAGAGGGGGCCAGACTCCATCAACAACAGGTGTCCCAATCCCCTCCAGGTCACAAGACCAGCCAAGCAATCCATCATCACTTCAGTCTTGTCTCTATTCAGCGTCAATTGGTTCATCCTCATCCACTCCCTGACAGCAGCCAGGCATTGGTTAAGCACCAAGACTGCAGGGCCTGGGTCAGATGAAAAAGAGAGGTAGAACTGGGTGTCGTCAGTATACTGATGGCACTTCACCCCAAAGCTCCAAATGACCTCACCTGGCAGCCTCATATACATGTTGAACAAGATGGGAGACAGAATAGAACCCTCCAGGACCCCGGAAGGGAGGTCCCAAGAGGACAACAAGCAATTGTCCATACCACTTTCTTGGACCTCCCCAACAGGAAGGAGCAGAACAACCCCAAAACAGACCTGTGCACCCCTGCCAGATCCTGCAGTCGTTTCAACAACACCTCATGATCAACTGTATCAAAGACTGCTGAAAGATCTAACAGGATGAACAGGGTAGAATTCCCCTTGTCAATCTCCAGGCGCAGGTCATCGACCAAGGCCACAAGTGCAGCCTCAGTGCCATACCTAGGGTGAAGGCTCAACTGAAATGGGGCCACCAGGAATCAGATGATACCGAGATGAGCCTGAAGCTGTCAATCTACCACCTGTTCAGTAACCTTCCCTAAAAAGTGAAGGTTAGAAACAGGCTGATAGCTGGCTGGGGAGTCAGAGTGCAAAGATGGCTTCTTAAGCAGGGGCTGGACAACTTCAGTTTTAAGAATGTCCAACATCCTACCCTCCAGAAGGGAAGCATTGATAACCCCAGCCAGCAACTGCCCCATCTCTCCCAGCTGGCTTTTGCCAGGATGGACATGGATCTAGTTCAGAACTGGTTGTCCTCCCCACCCCAGGCACATCGGTGGGTGATTCCAATTGAAATGGATCCAAATAAACAGGACAAGACTGAGCTTCTCTAACAAACTCCAACTCTGCAGGCAAAATGGTGACACCCAAGTGGTGGTTAATACGAGTGATTACTTCTTGGGATTTGAAATGGATGGCAAAGTGGTAAACGGCAAACCAATAAATGGGATCCTGATAAGTGGAAAGTTGGTAACTTGAGAAATGAAAAGTTGGTCAAGACATTAGAGTATCTGAAATACTTAATTTGGTCAAGATGATAACTGCGATTTCAATTTGATTTTCTGTTTTGGTGAAACCTTATTTCAGCCCTAGTTCTAAGGAATAGGGGTTTTTAAGGCTCAGTACAAGCTTCTGTTCTTGCTTCTCATATCCTCTTTCTTTCCCTTCCTGTCTTTCCAGGTAAAAATAACAGAAGTACATTCTTTTAGGACACAGCCCATATTCTCATCTCTTCACTGAGAGTTTTGTAAAGTGATGGGAGTGTAATTCTTATTGGGACCAGAAGCCTGAATTTGTAAATCCAGTCTTCTATATTTTATTAACTACAGGTATGAATAAATTTGTGTCTATCTGCTAAAGACTGTTAAATGCATATATGCTACAATTATTCACTACAATTAATTGTGGGTGCACAATTATTGGTGCAATTTTATACAGATCAGAAGAATTGCATCTAACTGAAGGCTTAGAACTCTACCACTCTCACAACATTTTCATTCTTTGTCATTCTGGTTATCAACTTGTGTACAGAAGGTCCTCTCCTCATAAAGCAAAATCACAAGGGCTTAATTTATTTTAGGGGATGGGGGGTTGCCAGGGCTCAGCCC
>QEPC01007418.1:1272390-1286032 GCA_003113815.1 Sphenodon punctatus | reverse complement strand
TGTCTATTTTATTACTTTGTAAAGTGCCAGGTACACTGCTGGCGCTATATAAATGTTTGTTAATAATAATAATAATAATAATAAATTCACGAACGTATCCATGTCTCTCCCTCTGCTCCCCTCCCTACTGTCCCATGTCCATCCCAGGAGCAAAGGTCTAATTATTGGTTGTTCGATGTCAGGCATATTTTTGGGACTATATCAATAATTAACAATTTCTCATGCCATATAACAGTAGTAAGACAAATAGGGAAAAGACACAGCTGCTAAAAGTAAAATTCATAGATGACTCAAACTTGAGACTAGGAAGGGAAACCCAGAAATTTTGTTCTTTCTTTGAAAGGAGTGGTTTTTTCAGAGTCTTTTACAATATTTATTTTCTATTGTAACCATCCCTTTGTGTGTTAATTAGTTCTATCAAAAATTAGCATTTTAAAATTTCTAATCTTCTTTCTCATCTGTGAAATGTCACTCACATTCTCACGTATCGTATCACATAATTAAATTTGCATGGTAGCCAATTTTACTTGTCTCTGCCATTAAAACACTGAAGATTTGTCTGCACAAGAGCCACTGAATATTTCTATTTTTGTGCATCGACAATAAAATTCATTAATTTTAAACAGGGAAACAAAAGAAATACAAATGCTGCTGTTGTAATTAGGATTGCCTGGTAACAGCATACACCTAAATGACAATGAGAATTAACTGAATAATTATTGCTTTGTGTTGCCGTCCACACTTTTATAACAAATGAATTTTTCATTCCCAGGTGACAGTTATGAGTTAAGTGAAGGCATTTGAGACAAAAATTATTTAGTTCTATAGTGTGTCAGTGTAATCAAACAGAGACCTAGGACAGTCTGTGAGTAATCACATAATAATTGGAACATTTCTTCATTGTCAATATGGTACAATCCACATGTGAAACATTAACAAAATTATTTACCAGACCCAAATGTCTCCAGAGAAATTACATATTTTATAATTAACAATAAGAGTGATTCTTTCTTCTAATCAAAGAGACAGCTTTATCACTTAAATATTCACTACTTGTTCCTTTTTAGAAAAATAAACGTTTGCAGGCAATTATATCGATTCTGCCCAGTAAGATCCCACTGATATGAAAGGAGAATTTGGGTCCAGTTGTATGCTTAAAAGTTTAGTTCTTAGCTGGTTGGAAAGGATGGGTCCTGCATTGTGCTTCTGTTGCCGTTAAGAATCGGCTCCAAGATGAGTAAATCTCTCCTTTATCTTGGATGGTCCTTAAACAGATTTTGATGGCTCTTCACACCTTTCTCAGTTCTTCCAGAATTTTCCTTATATTTAGTGTCTTGGGTCACATAGTCAAGGGCTTTGTCAGTGACATCCCTATTGAGCTGGTAATCAGTTTTGTGGATTCAGTCTGTTCCCTCAAATAGTTCTGTCTCCCATGGGCTCAGTCTGTTTTTGCATTTCCCTTCAGTTATATAGCATACAATGTATTCTCATTTCATATCTTACATACAAAGTTTCCATTTGATATTTCATTGTTTACATTCCTCTCTTCAATCTACCTCTCGTTTTCTGGAGACCCAGGCCTGGCAGTCTTGGTGCTCAGCTGTGGGGGACTGGATGAGGATGAGCCGTCTGAGGCTGAATCCTGACAAGACAGAGGTAATGTTTGTGGGTAGGGCTGAGGGGGTGGTGGCTCCCATCAGTGGTGGGGTCTGCCCTCCCCTGGCCACTCAGGTTTGTAGTCTGGGAGTGCTCCTTGACCTGCAGCTCCGCCTGGATTGTCAGGTGGAAGCTGTGGCGAGGGGAGCATTTCGCCAATTACATCTGGTGCGACGGCTGCGATGGCATGTCTCAGCCTCAGATCTGGCTACCATCATCCATGCTTTCGTTACCTCTCGACTGGACTACTGTAACATGCTCTACGTGGGGCTACCCATGACAACAGTCTGGAGGTTGCAGCTGGTGCAGAATGCGGTGCACCGGTACTCCGTACTCTGCGCTGGATGCCGACTGTCTTCCAGGCCCAATTCAAGGTGTTGGTTATGACCTATAAAGCCCTAAACAGCTTGGGTTCTGCTTACCTGTGAGACCATCTCAGGCCCCGGGTCATTTTGTGGCCCTTGCGGTTGGCCAGGGACGCCCGACTTGAAGTCCCCCGGGTATGCCAGGGACATTCTCGGTGGCCACACCTTGGCTGTGGAGCTCCCTCCCCTTGGTGGCCCGTCTGTCCCCGGACTTCCTCTCTTGCCATAGATGTTGTAAGACCTGGTTGTTCCGCTGGGCCTTTGGGGGTGGGGAGGGTGGGGGGGGCATTTTATTTTGCATTAGCTGTTGCTAAAAAATTGTATGAAGTATATTTTATGTACTGTGGTATTTTAGATGGTTTTATTGTTGTTTTTATGTTGTTCGCCACTCCGAGCTGCCAGTGTGCAGGAGGATGCGGGATACAAATTTCTGTATAAATAAATGACACCAAATATGGATATAAAATATCAACATACAGTGCTCACATAATATACATGTATTTTTCATGTGTGTTATGTACATCATTTTTCTACTCTTTTTATCACAACTTTCACCAAAAGCCAGACCATTTGGGGATCTATTTAAAATAGATTTTTTTAAAAAGAAAAAAATCTGAAAATCATGCATAACCCAAATTCACTGTTACATAAGGTGATAGCAATCTGGTGAGATTATATGAGAATGATATGCTGATTTAACAATGGGGCCAATCCCATACCCCACAGAACCAATGTGCATCCACATGGAAACGGTGCATATCCTATTGTGGGCATATTGTGCTGTGCAGAAACTGCATATGCATGCACGCTGGGGGAAGGAAGTGCGTGGGATCTATGGGGCATGGTATAGGCCCCAATGAGCTAAATCATGAGGTCTTTAATTAGGCCTAAATGCTACAAGTGAATTCCTCATATTCCTTCCTTCATGGACTTGAATGGTGATTTGTATAAACCCAGCTTACTTGGAAAATTGGAGAACCACTGTTTTTGTCTTGATATATTATTTCATTTGGGGAAATTTCTCTACATTGAAATGTAGAATTTGTAGAAATGGGTGAATTTCCCAACCCCAGTAGCCATGTCCCAAAATCTTCATATGGCCAAGAACCAAATACATGTGCACACAGATAAACCACTTCTACTTTGTGATTGACAGGCAGAGCTGGTTCTCTCCATCTTGGCTGCTAGGGGTGTGCACCAGGCCCCATGTCATTTTCGTTCATTTTCGGTTTTGTCATTCAAAAATTTCATTTTCGTTATCGTTAATGACAATGTCATTGTATTGGTACCATTTCAAATAAAGATTTTATTTTTGGTATCGGTATCGGTATCGTTATTGATTCCTGTGTGCAGTCTATCTAAATCTATGGGAGACAGGAGGGGGAAAGGAAAACTATATCTACTCAATTATCTATATAACTATTCTAATCCAATCTATATGTCTAATATACATCTATATCTAGCCTATACTACCTATCTATATATAATGTACAGGAGGGAGAAGGACAGGGAAAGGAAGAAGGTAAAATGTAGGGTATGAGGAAGGAAAGATATTGGTAATACAATGAGGACTAGGGAGGATTTTTCTGTGTGCAAGCACCACAGTTCTGTAAACGCAACCTGACAAGCAGAGCTCTTGCAGAACAGAGAGAAAAAGCCTATAGGGATGTGCGAACGCGGTTCAGAAGTTTGGGGTTTGGCCTGAACTCGGGGTGTTTGGACCATTCGCGAACATCCCGAATCCAAACTGTCCCCCGTCCAAACCGGTCAAACAAAGTTTGGGTTCTGAACCAGTTTGGGTGGGGGTGCGGGGGGCAGGAAGGAACCCAGTTTTCCCTCCCCCCTCCAGGCTGCGCGGGTGGAAGGGCCGCCGTACTGTACCACCCCCCACCCTGCCCAGCCTTGTCATTTTTTTTAACCCCCCTACCCCAGGGATCGCCCTACCTGATGGTGCTGGAGCTCTGGCCCCAGGTCCGACGGTGGTGGGTTCAGAGGCGGTGGCACTCCAGAACGCTTCAGGCCACTACTAGGCCTTCCAGGTCAAACCGGAAGGCCTAGTAGTGGCCTGAAGCACTCCGGAGCACCACTGCCAGTGGACCCACTGCCGCTGCCACCGCCAGACCCAAAACCAGAGGGCTCCAGTGGCGGGTCAAGCGGTGGTGGTGCTCCAGAGTGCTTCAGGCCACTACTAAGCCTTCCGGTTTGATGCGGAAGACCTAGTAGTGCCCTGAAGTGCTCTGGAGCGCCACTGCCTCCAGACCCACTGCCGGACCTGCCACCACTGGACCCGGCACCAGAGCTCCAACACCACCAGGTAAGGCGATCCCTGGGGTGGGGAAGTTAAAAAAAATTACGAGGCTGGGCAGGGTGTGCTCCCCGTTCCGGTGGCCCTTCCACCCGCATAGCCTGGAGGGGGGAGGGAAAACCAGGGGGTCCCTCGCCCAAATGGGTTCAGCCCCCCCAAACCCATTCGGGTCAAACGGGCCAAACCAAATGGTTTCAGGTTCGGCCGAACCCTGAACGGGCCGAACACCAAACCTCCCGGTGTCCGCACATTCCTAAAAGCCTGGCCCTCCCATTATAAAGGGTAGCAGTGCCCTTCCCCAGAACCCCCCCCCCCGATTGGTTCAGGGAGGCAGCAGGAATTGAGGAATCATAGTGCCATGAGACTGCTGAGGTCTGCTTGCGCTGCTCATTGGCCAGAGATACATCCATCAGATACTGCTGAGCTGCTCACCCCTCCCAACACAGGCACAGTTCAAGAGTCCAACACTGTTTAGGGCTCTGAGATGCCTGATCCCTCCTCCCCTCTCCACATTTCTCCTCCAAAACCCAACAACCACAGCACAAATAAAAATAATGACATTATCATTATTCTTGGTTGTCTTCATTATTGCAATAATGAAAATTATATTTTTTGTTATTGTTGTAATAACAAAAATGACATGCACACCTGTATTGACTGCTGCTATTCTGAGGAGTTTCTGTAATTCCACTGCCAAGGTTCAGGTGTAATATAGTAAGTCACAGGACCATTTAGGCAGTGCAGTGTCAGGACCAGCCCTGTCCGAGAGTAGCACTTGAATTTTTCAAGAGCTGCATGTGACTCCTGAGCCACGCTTTAGCCACGATCACCAGGTTTCATAGCTTTCTGTGACAAAAATTTAGAAAGGATCTGATCAAAAAAACATAACTCCCCAAAATCTGTTTTTCTGCAATTAAATGTAAATGCTAGTTGACTTTCTATCTATCTATCTATCTATCTTAGAAGACCACATTTGATTGTAATATTTTCATTTTAATGCAATGTTGCCGCTATCTGTCCTACCAACAGTCATAAATAAATAAATAAATAAATAAAATTTGAGGTCTGTGATACCCCTCCAAATGCAGCAAACCCCCTCTCCCCCCACCCAGCACGTGCCTTTCAGTTGCTTCCCCCCCACTTCCCTGAGATCACTGTCTCTTCCTCCCAGCCTGGTCCCAGACCACTCTGCCAACCAGAGAGGGGGACCATATGGAGGCTGGCACTTGGGGAAGCTGCTATGGTTCCAATTAGTTCCTGTCCCCTCTTCCGAAGGTCTGGAAGACCTGACTGCCCCAATTCATCGTTCCCCTGCCCCCAACCCACAGGAAGTATGTGGCACCCCTCCAAATGCAGAGCCCCTCCCCCCCAGCATGTCTTCAGGTTACTTCCCCTCAGCTCAACTCCATGTCCTCGCTGCCTCATGCTTCCTGTGTCTTCTTCTCAAGCCTGTACGTTTTTGCTATTTTCTGCGAAATGTCATGAAAAAAGGCAAAATCTCCCCCCCAAGGAAAAAAAGCAAAAATTCTGTTTTTCTCTGGTTTTCCATTGCAAAGAGAACTAGAAACCCCGATGATCACACATGTACATATGGACACAGACACACAATCGAATTTTATTACTGATGTGATATATGTTATGATTGATTGTTGTAATATTGATGTGTTGTATATACATTGATGTATCAATATTAATACATCTCAATAAATTAATCATGTATTACATATGATTTCGTATAATGGCTTTTAAAGCTCCATGAAGGTTTTGTAATCCTATTTAGGGCTGAAACGAGGGTGTGCAGATTCTCATGAATAATTTGTGAGTCTTAAGATGGGGTGCAAGAACTCATGTGTTCTTGCCCCCTCCTCGAGTTCTCACAAATTACTCAATAGGAGGGTCACACATGAGGGGGCTGCACAGGGGTTGGAGGTGAGCAGGGGGCAAAGACAAACCCCCATAGTACCTCTGTCCCCTGCCTGGCCACCACATCTGGGGGAGTGGCAGGGAAAGCTCGGGCAGGGACAGAGTGTACTTACCAGCCAGTGGGGAGAGTGTTCTGCCCCCACCCACCCCGGTGGTGCTCCATGTGCTGCTGGACATCTTTCTGGGTGTTCAATTTAAAAGAAAAAATAACCTCTACAGCTGGAGCATACTGAGAGCACTGCTTGGCTCTGCATGCACTTTTCAAAGATGGTGCCTGCAGGGCCAAGCAGCTCTTCTGAGCATGCACGGCCCTGCAGCCACCATGTTTGAAAAGGACAGGCATTGCCAAGCAGCGCACTGAGCATTCTCCAGCTGTGGGGTAGGGTTCCTTTTAAGACCTGGGAAGGGGCCCAGCACGGCGTGGGGCACTGAGGTGGGAATGGATCAGGACCACCCCTGATGATAAGTACACCCCTGCCCTACCCTACTTGAATTTTCCCTTCCTCTCCAGACTGGGTGGGGGGAGGCGGTACTCAGGGGGCTTGTCTTTGCCCTTTGCTCACCTCTGGCTCCTGTGCTCCCCCTCCCCTGCCTGAAACTCCAGCCCCCTCAAATTCTTGCCAACTCTTGACAAGAAGAGGGGGGGTTTCTCAGCTCTGCTCAGCTTGAGGCAAAATGGGAACAGCCCCTCCCCCCTTCTCATCGAGAGCCGGCGAGACAATCGAGCGAAGTTTCAGCCCTAATCCTATTTAAATGCTGCACTGAGTAGCTTTAGGTCCAGCCACATAAGATGCTAATACTATTTGGGCAGCATTACCCCCACACTGGGCAGCTTTACCCCATGATGCAGTGCATCATGGCTGGTGGCAGTCAGATGTTCACCCCACCTGAGATGAGATGGGCAGTCAGCTGCTACGTGTTGCGTCTGCCAGGGAGGCCAGAGACACAGCATGTAGCAGTGTTGTCGAGCATGGGGTAATGCTGCCCAGATCAGGTTAAGGGACCACCTCCCATGGCTGGTCCCTGTGCTTCCCTGCCCTGTGAGGTCTGAATGGCAGGTGCATTTGTCATTTGCACACAGTCACATCATAGCTGGAGGAGGGATAGTGAATGGGTTGGGGGATGGTGGATGGGATGGTGCTGGGAACCCACGCTTGTGACTGGCTCCTCTGTCTGCCCTGGAAAGTGGTGGGACTCCTGACAGTGGCCTGACCGCCCAGGTTCCCATGGGGAGGGGAAGATTGCGTAGCCTGCTATCCTTGTTTGCCAAAAGTGGCTGCACCCTTTGTTCATATACGGTGGGTAGGATTTTCAAAACACATAGGACGTCTTTAGACATAACAAAGTTCGGGTGTCAAAACCCCTAAGCATGTCTTTGGCTGTTGTGTGTAAGCACCATACCAATCTCAACACCAATATGGCCACCTGCTGAACTCGCAATGTGAACACCAGTGCATCACAAGGACAATTTACGTGTTTTGGCTGAACACGTGGCCAATGCTGTGTCTAATTATATTGTGTGGTATGTTAGCACATAGAACATAGGGAACGAGGCGGCAGCGCTTGCATGCTGAGATCGGGGGGAGCAAAACACCAATTTGCCCCAAGGTGGGCTGTGTGTCTAAGCAGTGCCACATGGTGAACACAGGGCCAAAATGGTGTTCATATCTAGGTCAAAACAAACATTCAGACACTTGTTGATCTGTCGAAAGACACCCATCTACTTCAAAGAAGGTTTGGTGTCTGAATAGCATTCCACCCTAATAACTCCCTTGAAGGGAAAGACGACACAAGACTGAAAATCTTTGAGGGCTCTGAATGAGTCCCATCCACTCCAGCTCATCAATAGAGGCAGCTATCCACTCCAACAAACACAAAAAGAGGCTTGCTTATTTTAATCTTCATTGTTCTCACTCAGAAAATGTCCAAACGGTTTTGAAAAACTGTTAAAGTAAAATATATTCCAAATATATTTCAGTTTTTGTCTGAGAAAACCTGAACATTCTTCTCACTGCAGTTAAGTCACTGAACTGTTAACACCGCACACTCTGTCACTTTGCTGGAGGATCTGACACACCAGCAGCAGAAGGAGCTAACTGAAGCAGCCAGGAGTTAGGAAAGATGCTGGGCAATTAATTGAAGTATCCAGAATTGATGAGAGCTGTCAAGAGCTCACCATGAGGAAAGCTACCAAGGGAGCCTAATAAAGTGACTAGTAGAGATCAGGGCTATTGTGGGATCTTGGAGAAATAGCTAAGAGCAACGAGAAACAATAGGAGAGCACAGCAAGATGTGTGGAAGAGTAGAACAGTACTGGTGTGCTCAATTATGCATTCAGGAGTGATTAGGGTGCCAGAGGGACAAAAAGGCAGAGTAAATACCATTCACCACTTATCAGTGATCAAGCCAACTGGATTGGCAAAATAAATACACCATTCTTAGCTTAGTTAGAGCATCTTTTCTATAATTTCCTTATATTTTAAATCCAAATTACCGTTGTGTAACTAAGGTTGTTTTTAAACTGGATTTGAAACACATGAAAATGAGTATTTTATACTAATTACTTAGTTCTTAATACCATGCTGAGCATGTCTTTAATTTGTATCTCAGCAGTTGAAAGTTTGCTGGATAATATATTTTGCTAAGTATAAAGCAAAGATTATGTATTGTAAAAGGAATTTTTACAATGGAAATATGGACGACACATGTAGCAGCATCACAAAGTCATATGCCAAAACCTCTAAGTCCTTTGGCAGAATATAAAAGAACTTCCAACATGTTTCACAGGAGTCTGATGACGGATTGCTTGTCCTAGCTCCACAGCACTATTGGTACTGAGAAAGAATGTCTTGCCTTCTAAACTGCTGATTTCACAGGCTGGGAGGAGGGAGGTGTTAGTTGTGACCTAGATGTAAGCAAGAAAGGATCAGAAACCACCTTGAGAAGAGGGGGTTTTTTTCTTTGTTTTTCTCGGTCACAGTAAAAAAAATTCTAGGTAAACATCTTGCCTAGTGATTATCAGGTCACACAATGTGCATTGGAACAAATTGGAAGTGTGAAACAAAACACTGTGAGCAGAATGAATCCTTTTATCTGATGAATTTGTGATTATTATTATTTTTTTTAAGTTACTATTCCCCTCTCCCCTCATTTGTTTAGGTTAGAGAGCTTATGGGTAACTTGACAAATGTTGGTGAACTTTCTTGAATAAAATATTTGACATTTTATTTTTCTAATTTTTGTAAGTCATTTTGAGCACACAAATATAAATATAAATATATAATATAAAAATCAGTATTCCAACTGGATTTTGTAAATGAAATATCCACCTGAAAGGAAGGCGAGAGTTCAAATACAACACTAGAATACAAAGGAATAACTTTGTTCCTACCCAGGAAGATCTTTTCTGTTCCTCTGCCACCACCCCAGCTCAGATTTCTGCTCCCTAAACCATCTTCACGCTTTCTCCAATGCCAATCATGCAACTGGAATTCCCTCCCATATGCTCTGTGCCTCCCTCCTGACCTTCAACTCTCTTCAAAAAATCTACTCCATAGATTACTCATTTATGTTTCTCCTTGTTTTGCACTGACCTTGAGGCAGGGGTTCTGTTATTGGGGGAGATATCAGCTACGCCCTTTTCATGGACGGATCATTACCTCCTGCAGGCCTGTCTCCTGACACGCGTCTGCCCCTGGAAGGATGTAGGACCAATCCAAATGGTTCGCCTCTGGATGTTGATGGAACCAGAGTGGTTCTGGATTGCTCAGGGTGAGATACCCCCTGATCTTGATGACCTTGTTGGTTTATGGAATGTTCTGCGAATGGAAACAGTTGATCAGATGACTCCTAGGTGTCCGTTTCCCAGGCGTCAGCACCGCAGACCTCCTTGGTTCTCTGAGGAGCTGCGATTGCTGAAGCAAGAAGGGCAGCAATTAGAGCGATAGTGGCATTGTTTGCATACTGAAGCCAACAGTTTGTGTCATAAAGCTAGTTTACGAGACTATGTTGGAGCTATTCGGATAGCAAATATGGAGTTTTTTGTTCCCCTCATAGCATCCACAAAATCCCGTACAGCAGAGCTCTTCTGGGTGGTGTGGGGGCTGGTCCATCCAGCCTCCCTCTGCCTGGAAGTGGAGTGATCTAGTGCTCTCTGTGACATGTTTATGGATTATTTTGTGGATAAAATTGCTCATTCACTACAATTTTGATGCTGCACTTATTACACATGGGGAACTGGAGGTTAAGGAAGCCCTGCCTTGTCCTACTTTATGGGATCCATTTCAGTGGGTGACACCCATCAATGTCACGGATGTTCTGGGGGCGGTCAGGACCACCTCTTATGAACTAGACCCGTGCCCATCATGGTTGGTGAAGGCCTGCCTGGAGATGTTGGGGCTGTAGCTGGCTGGGGTGGTTAACACCTCCGTTCGGGAGAGCAGAGTACCAGATTGTCTTAAAGAGGCGGTGGTGCAGCCTCTTCTCAGGAAACCATCATTTGACATTGACTCCCTTGCCAGCTATCAGCTTGTCTCTAACCTTCCCTTTTTAGGAAACATATTTGAGTGGGTGGCGGCCCGGAAACTGCAGGAGCATTAAGCTGTGTAGGTTTTCTTGATCCTTCAGTCTGGTTTTCACCCAGGTTATGGCACTGAGACTGCGCTTGTGGCAATGGTGGTTGACCTTCGCTGTGAATTGGATCAGGGTCATTCGACCCTGCTGATTCTATTAGATCTGTCAGCAGCATTTTATACCATTGACCATGAGATGTTGGTGACAGGCCTGGGGTGGGCAGGATGGTTCTTGAATGGTTCCACTCCTTCCTGACCAGAAGAACTCAGCGAGTGGTGCTCAGGGACTGTTTTTCCTCATGCAAAGACCTCTCATGTAGCGTCTCTCAGGATTCTGTTTTGTCCCCTCTTCTGTTCAACATGTATATGCAGCCGCTTGGTGAAGTTATCGTGGGGTTTGGCATGCGTTGTCATCGGTCTCCATGCTTACTCGGTGTCTGGCAGCTGTGGGAGACTGACTGGATGAGGGCTAACCGACTGAGGCTGAATCCTGACAAGACTGAGGTGATGCTAGTAGGTAAGGCGGTGGAGGTGGCATTCATTGATGGGGTTCGCCATCCACTGATCTCTTTGGTGTGGAGTCTGGGGGTGCTCCTCAATCTGCAGCTCTGCCTGGATGTTCAGGTGGAGGCTGTGGCGAGGAGCGCTTTTCACCAATTACATCTGGTACAATGGCTTCGGCCGTATATCTTAGACTCTGACCTAGTCACTGTCATCCATGCTTTTATCATCTCCATATTGGACGATTGCAACACACTCTATGTGGGGCTACCCATGGTGATGGTCCCAAGGCTGCATCTGCTGCAGAATGAAGCGGTCTGCCTCTTGGTGGGTTTGGGCCACCGGGAGCAGGGGTGTGCATCTCGTTTTCATTTTTACAAAACTAACAAAATTTTTCATTTTTGTTATTATTTCAATAATGAAAATGACAAATAATAATAACAAAAATAGAAACAAATGACATTTTGTTTTTTAAATAAGGGGAATAATATGGAAAAATGTATTTCTGGATATAACATTTTTGTTTCTTATTCAATTGTGATAGAACTTTTGGATATTGTACCCCCAATAGAGAGCGTTATGTGTCCCAAAGTTCAAAAAGATTAGTTAAAGGGAACCAATTTTAGAAGCAATTGAAGAATTGTAACAAAAACTCCATACACATTAATGGCTACAACTTCTTTATCTTCCATCCAAGTTACATGAGAATATTATGTCCCTACAAAAGCTTAACACTCCTACCAATTTCCAATAGGATTGGATAAAGGGTCCTGATGGTAAGACATTAACTTGAAAATACATTACCAGCTGTAACATTTTTACATTCCATCCCTTTACAAGACATTTGTCAGAAATGTATCAAATACCGTCCCTGTCATTTCTGCAAAACTACAGGATAATTTGATAAAGGGAACCAATTTTATAAGCAACTGAAGTTGTCCCATTGAAGACTATTATTCAGATAAATAGCAGCACATGCAGTGCCAATCAAAGGCAGGCACTTGGCATGGCAGGGGGAGGGAGGCTGTAGGAAGGAGGATGTGGTGCAACCCAAAAGACTGACAGACACAGTCATTGGCCAATTACTGCATGCTTTGCTTCCAGCTTTATAGGACCAATTGGTAGTGGCTGTGAAGTGGGCATGGGGCAGCCCTCAGGTGGGCATAGAAGGGACATAACTGGGACTTTGGAGATAGCATCACAGAAATCAGGAGACATAGTTTACACATCCAGGCTGGCCAATTATAGGGCATCATAATCACATCCTGCAGCACAGAGGACATCAGAGAATCTCTATTGGCTTTTTCCTAAACAGATGCTTCTGACTTCCCAGTAACAAGTGGGGGAGAAATGTTGGGATGATCACAGCACAGAATGAGGATATTTGATATTTCAGCTGGCCAATTGTAGGGCTGAAATGATGTACCGCTGCGGCAGCATTTACCGGCAGAAAGTGCTCTTCCGCACCAAGCAGCACGGTTAGGAAGGGAGCAATTTTTGTGCCTTGCCCTCGTGGTTTTCCATGGTTGCTGCCATGGTATTTTTGCCACTGTAGTTTTCACACGGAAGCGGCAGGTTTGCCACAATTTCTCCTTTCCCTTAAGTATGGCTGCTTTGTGATTCTCGCAGCATTGCAGCCAGGGGCGCGAGGGAAGTTGCTGCCTTGTAAACAAAGTTCTTCTTCGAGGGGCTCCTTCCATTCTCACTTGCACGCCCTTCTCTTACCGACATATACCAAGCTCACTAGCTTAAAAAAAACACCATGTGACATTCACACACACCCACCCTATATAAGGTTTAAGTACCCAACACAGTTCCTTCCAACCCTAAGCAATTAGGAAGAAAATTCCATGCGGGGTCAGAAGGGTGGGTGCTTATGAGAATGTTGGAGTCCTGTTTAAGAAGGGCTTTAAGAACCTTGTTAAAAGGCAGCAACCTTCTGTTCTCCTTCAAGTGGCTCCTCCCATTCTCACAAATGGGACAGTACCAAGCCTAGAAAGAGGCAGTGGGGGAATTTTCTAACAAAATGACACTCCATGTAGGTTGGATCTACAGCCTGGGAGAGGGACCGCAGGCAGGGGAAAGTCTGATCTGGGGGGTCCATTCAGCTGGGGGAGGGTTGGTTGTTCAGTGCTGTCTCTGTTAGAAGGCTGGACAGATCCTCCCTATTCCCTTTGTGATTGCCCCATAGAGAGAAATGGGGGTGCAGAGCAGCTACAATGAGGTAGAGAGTCATCCCAGCAAAGGGGAAGAATTTGTCCTTTGCACCCTAATGTACAAGAGAATTCACAGAAGAGCAGGGACTCCCGCCGCCCCCCCCC
>QEPC01007418.1:1249644-1260369 GCA_003113815.1 Sphenodon punctatus | reverse complement strand
AACCCCCCCAACACAAACACATGGCAATGCAGAGGGCACAGCAGGCAACCCCCCCAACACAAACGCATGGCAATGCAGAGGACACAGCAGGCAACTTCCCCCCAACACAAACACATGGCAATACAGAGGGCACAGCAGGAACCCCCAACCCAGGAGCCCCCCCTACTTACCTTATGGCTGGAGCAGGTGGCGCAGTGACTTAGGAGTGGCGGCAGCAGCTGCTCCAGTGCACTCATCCCCATCCAGCTCCTGGCCTCTTCCTGGTCCTTCCCAATGGGGCCTCTCAGGGCGACGCAGCTGGATGATGTCATCTGGCTGCGCTTCTCTGGAAGACCCTGTTGGGAGGGGCCTGGAAGAGGCCAGGAGCCGGATGGGGATGAGCGCACTGAAGGAGCTGCTGCCGCCAATGCTGATAAGTTAATTAATTTTCTAAGGTGGGGAGGCAAACCCTGGAGGCTGGGGAGGGGAAGCCCCGAGAGTTTGTTCATTCCCCTCCCCCCATGGAATCTCCTGCCCCGCGTCTCCCCAGCGCAGGCTACAAATTCTGCGCTGGGGTAAGCAGGGCGGGAGATTCCGCAGGGGGAGGGGAATTCTGCGGGAAATCTGCGAATCGCAGACCCGCGTTTCCCCTGGGGCCCCTGACTATGACTTAAATGCTGCCACTTTATCTTCAGAATCAGAGTTTGGGGTTATGGATGCTCAGTCTTGTCCTGTTTATTTGGATCAGTTTAAATTGGTGTCACCCTCCGATCCAGGGGAGATGCTTGGGGTGATGAGGGCAGTCAGTTGTGAATTAGATCCTTGCCCTTCTAGCTGGAGAAAGACAGCTGGGAGACGTTAGGGCCATTTCTGGCTGAAGTTTTTAACATCTGCCTTTGGAAGGCTAGAGTGTTGGATGCACTTAAAATGGTGGTTGTCCAGTCCCTGCTTAAAAATCCATCATTGGACACTGACTTCCTGGCCAGCTATCGGCCTGTATCTAACTTTACTTCTTTAGGAAAGGTTATTGAACAGGTGGTTGTCTAACAGCTCCAGGCTCATCTTGATGTCGTCGGATTCATGGACCCATTTCAATTGGACTTTTGTCCTGGGTATGGCACAGAGACTGCATTTGTGGCCTTGGTCAATGACCTGCACCTGGAGTTTGACAGGAGGAATTCTACCTTGTTGATCTTGTTAGATCTTTCAGCAGCCTTGTTGACATGATTGCAGGACCTGGCAGGGATGCGCAGGTCAACCCTTCAGTGGTTCTACTCCTTCATGTTGGGGAGGTCCCAGTGGTGATGAGCAATTGCTCATCATCCTCTTGTGATCTCCCCTGTGGGGTCCTGGAGGGTTCTATTTGTCTCCCCTCTTGTTCAACGTGTATATGAGGCTGCTGGGTGAAGTCATTTGGAGGTTTGGGGTGAAGGCCCATCATTATGCTGATGACGCTCAGCTCTACCTCTCCTTTTCATCCGACTCATGTCCTGCAGTCCCAGTGCTTACCTGATGCCGGACTCCTGTCAGGGACTGGATAAGGATGGTCTGATTGAAGCTGAATCCAGATAAGACTGAGGCGATGATGGTTGGCTGGCCTTGTGACCTGTAGGGGACTGGGACTCCTGTTGTTGATGGAGTATGGCCCGCTCTTGTCAATCAGGTTTGGACTCGGAGCCTTGGAGTGCTTCAGAACCCCTTTCTGTGCTGGTGTCACGGGGGAGGGGCACAATCCCGAACACCCTCCCGGGCCGCCAGGGTTATTCACCACCCACACCCCCGGATTCCCCACGCACGGGCTCAAACACTCTGGGAATAAATGCCCGTCAGGATAGTGTGTGGACTTAGCGGGCCTCACAGTGCCCCAGTCCCTATCATCATAGGGCGCCAGGTGAGTATATGAGTCTGAGCCCCAGTGAGACTGTCTCTCCAAGCAACAACCCACACTCAGGAAGGGGGGAGGGAGAGCACGGTGGGGAATGGTGTCTGGAAGGGAAGGACGGGGGTCCCAGGAGTACAGGAAGGTACAAAGGGTTGTCTCACAGCACACCGAGGGGGGAGAGGGATCAGGGGAAAGGAAACCACGGGGGGAATGAGGGCCCAGGGGAAGGGAATCAGACATTGCACACACAAACACACTCTCACTCACCCGTACTTGCGCTCAGGTCAGGGTATCAAGGAAGGGATTCACACAAGCACACTCTAACCATACACTGAACTGCACCAGAGGATTCAAAAAGGGGAACACAAGTATAGCACTTAGCTGCACTCAAAAGGGCCGGTCTCCTGCTCAATTACCAGCGCCGAGTGCTTCTCGGCGCTGGCTTCTATACCCTAGGCCCCGCCCCCTTGCGCTCCTGCAGACGTGCAGAGCGGCGCAACGGGAGCGTGGCTACCTTCTGCGCCTCGCCGGCCTTCTCCTGGGTTTGTCCCGCCCCTTGCTGGCTTGGAGCGGTGTCCCCTGCGGGAGATTGTACATCCCCCTATGTCATGGATGACGCAGGGGGTGGAGTCCCTGCCGCCTCCAACTCTGCCACCGTCAGCTCAGGGAATGCTTCCGGCTTCTCCGGCATGCCCCTATGCGGCCGGTGCCTCTGTACTCCCCGCCGGGGCTTGACAGCTGGGATTGTCAGGTTGTAGTCATGGCCAGGAGTGGTTTTCACCAACTTAATCTGGTGAGGAGGCTGCAGCCTTTTCTCTCTGACTCTGATCTGACCACCATCATCCATGCTTGCATCACCTTGAGGCTGGATTATTTAAATGCACTCTATGTGGTGCTGCCCTTGATGACTTTTCAGAAGATGCATCTGGTGCAGATTGTGGTGACTTGCCTACTTTCGGGAACAAGTCACCTGGAGCACATTACACGGACACTCTGCTGTCTGCATTAGGTGCCTAAAGCTTTCTGGGCAACATTAAAGGTGCTGGCTTTGATCTTTTAAAACCCTAAACAGTCTGGGTCCCACATATATAAAGGAATGTCTGTCCTTCCATGCCCCATCATGACCCCTGCGATTGGCTGGGAGTGCTTCCCTGTGGATACCGTATGTTGGTCTGGTTCATCTGACAAGGACTGGCTCTTGGTTGCTGCCCCATATCTGTGGAACTACCTTCACCTGGAGGTTTCTTTGAGTCAGAGTCTGAGCGTCTTCTGGAGGTGGTGCAAGAATGTTTGTTTATAAACACATTTGGTGGGCAGGGTTAGGGACAAGGATAGGGATTGGGTGGGAGGCTTTTGGGGGGGATTGGGGGTGGTGGTTCTGGGATCAGGGTAGGGTTTTTTGCAATGTATTTTAATGTTATTTAATTGTATTATGTTTTTACTATTGTAAGCCACCCTGAGCCTTTTGGAAAGGGCAGAATATAAGTTTAACTAACTAAAAATAAATAAATAAATAAATAAATAAATAAATAAAACACCTACAAAACTCCCTCCCCCCAACCATTTTCCTAAACCCTCCATCCAACCCCACCAACCCTATCCCTGCCTGCCAAATGCCTGGCCAAACAAAAAGATCTTGTATCTCTTCCAGAACATGAGCAGGCTCGAGCTTAGACGAGTTCCAAAAAATCATCAAGAACAGACCCATGTAGAGCACATTGCAGCAGTCTGGTTATGAGGCAAGGATGATAGTGGCCAAATCTGAATCTGATTTTTAAAAGGTCACAGCTAGGGCTGAAGTGAGGGGGAAAATAATTCTCACAAATAATTCATGAGAATCGAGACGGGGACAAAAACTTGGGTGTTCTCACACACACACACACCCATGAGTTCTCATGAATTACTCAAGGGGCCAGGGTTTCAGGCAGGGGGGCTGACATGGGGGCAGGAGATGAGCAGGGGACAAAGACAAGCAGCTCCTCTGTGCATGCTCGGCCCTAAAGGTGCCGTCTTTGGGAAAGGCTGTGCATCTGGAGAAGAGTTGTTCAACCCTGCGGGTTCCATCTTTACAAAGGGCAGTCAGGGTCGAGCAGTTTTTCTGAGCATTCTCAAGTCTTTTTTCTTCTCCTTTTAAACTGCAAAGTCGGGAAGAATCCCGGTGTGGCGCAGAGCACAGCCAGAGGGTCGGGACCCCCCCAGACAGTGACTAAACCCCTGCCTGACCCCCACTAAGCCCCCAAACCCCCACTCCTGGCCCCGCCCAACTTTCTCTTCCCCCCAGGTGGAGAGGTCAGGCAGTTCAAGGTGAACAGGGGACTTGTCTTTGCCCCCTGCTCACCTCTGGTCCCCCTGCCTGCAACCCTGTTCAGTCCCCTGGAATTCTTGCTAGTTCCTGAAAAAAAGGCTCTTGTCTCAAGGCAAGATGAGAAAATCCCCCCCTTCTCATTGGGGACCGGTGAGAATTACAAGCTGAGTTTCAGCCCTAGTCACAGCGTTCTCACTAGGGCTGAAACTTGATTCTAGGTTTCTTGTGTTTCTCAACAAGAATCAAAATTCTCATCTCATTCATGAAAATAAGATTGAGATGAGAATCAGCTGGATTCTTGCTGAAAAAAAGAGACTACCCAGTGTTGATGTGGGAAGGGAGGAGGAAGCTACGCTGTTCGCTGCCCAGTTTTCCTACCTTGTATGGGACTGGCAACTGTTTTTATGGGGAAAAGCTTCCAGAGGGAAAATTTTCAGGAAGGGGAGGGGAGGTAGCAGGAGGCCGGGGCAGACTAAGCTGATATCTTCACATTCTATTAGCTAGCAGGAGTCAGAAGCCAATAGAATGCTGAAAAGCTGAGCTAAGCCCACCTCTTTCCTTCAGCTCTCCCCTCTCCCACCTGAAAGACCTTTCCATATGGGAGGGTGGAGAACAGGATGGAGAGGGCAGATCTTGAACTTCTATTGGCTTGCAGGTGTCTGAGCACCCAACAGAATGCTGAAAAGTTGTACTGAGCCCCCCTCTTCCCTTCCACTCCTCCATTCCATTTGAAAACTGGGAGTGATAATGTAGTTGATGTTCACATGTTTATCCATGTGATTACCTTGTTTTGGGGCTGGAAACCTTGTCAACTGAGTCTGCACCCTTCCTTCTGCTCTCCCACTCCCATTATTGAAAATTTGCCTTCAGCCACTGAGACAGCTGCTAGCTCCAGACAAAGTAAGAAAGCTATCTGTGGCTTCCTCCTCCCTCCCCCCCTTAAATTTTTATGGGCTGGGAGACCAGCTTGGGCATGGGGGGGGAGAGGGGAGCCAAGAAATCTCACAAGAATCTGAATCAGGTTTGAGATGTCTGTGAGCTCTCAACCCTGATTCCCGATTCTCACAGGATTTTCATGAGAATAAAATCTATTGCTTGTTTTGGCCATACTTCTCACCAGATGAAGTTGGTGAAAAGCACTCCTGGCCACCACAGAAATCTGGCAATCCAGGTGCAGTGGTGGATCCAAGAGCACCCCAAGACTGCAAATCTGAGTGACCAAAGGAGGCTGAATATCATCAATATCAAGGGTTCCAATACCCCATCCTCAGGTCACTCGATCTTGGCTGGATTCAACTTCAATCAGCTCACCCGTGTCCAGCCGCCAACAGCAACCAGCCACTGGGTAAGCACCAAGACTGCAGGAACTGGGTCAGATGAAAAATAGAGATAGAGTTGGGTGTCATCAGCATACTAATGGCACTTCACTCCACATCTCCAAACAATCTCACCCATGGGCCTCAGATACATATTGAACAGGAGTGAGAACAAGATAGAACCCTGCTGGACCCACATGAAAGCTCCTGAGGGGACGATAAGGCACCGCCCATGACTACCTTCTGGGTTCTCCCAACCAGGAGATCCAGACAAGAGCAATTCTGCTAACCTATGTCAGGTTATGCAGCCATGTCAACACCACCCCTGATCAACTGTATCAGAGGCTGCTGAAAGATCTAAAAAAAATGAACAGAGTACAATTACCCTTATTGATTTCTAAGCAGAGATTGTCAACCCAAGCCACAAGCACAGCATCATTGCCATGTCCATGACTAAGGGTATTTTCAGACTTGATGGGTCCGGTATTGGCCCCGTCACGGAATCACCTATTGATCCCCTGTCGGGTTCAAAACAGCCATCAAACAGATGTGCTGGCTGATCCCGGCTGGGAATTGTGGGAGGGGGTGGGGCCACGCGGCTCAACATGCGGCCTCACAGCCCCACCCCTAACGCTCCCTCAGCCGCCCGCCCTCCAGGAGTTTATTATTATTATTATTATTATTATTATTATTATTATTAATATTATTATTATTATTAACAAACATTTATATAGCACCAGCAGTGTACCTGGCACTTTACAAAGTAATAAAATAGACACGGTCCCTGCCCCTAGGGCTTACAATCTGAGAGACAGGAGCTGGGGGAGAGACTTAGGAAGGGGAACAGAGGGAGAGACAAGGGGTCTGACATTCATGAAGATGCGAGGTCTCAAGTGCACGTACTTGGCTTGGTTACAGTGGGTGCCACAGCCAATGTGTCCGCAGTGCCCGCCGGCCCCCCTGGGGCATTGACCATGGCCCAGAATCTCGCCGCTGATTCTGGGCCATGATCAGGGGACAGACGAGATGATCCCCTTGATCACGGGGGGGAATCACATTCAATACGCAAATGGAAATGGTCCAGCCAGGACCTCCGTTTGCGTGTTCAATGTGATTCCCCCCCGTGATTCATGGGGGTGAACATCAGGCAGGGAGCTTCCATTCCCCCCAACAGACATTATGAGACCACAATCACCATGTGGGAATTCCCCGTGGTTGAGCATTATTTTGTAATGTCTGAAAATACTCAAAATTCTGACTGACATGAGTCCAGGAATCCAAACTGAGATAGACCTGAAGCTGCAAGGCAACCACCCATTCAACAGCCTTTCCTAAGAAGGGAAGATTAGAGATAGGGCAATTTAGGGCTGAACCAAGAGTCAAGAATCATCTCGTTAAAATCTTGTGAGAATTTAATGTGAGAATTAAATGTCTACAGGCAGTGTGGAGACTATTTAAAACCAACATCTTGAAAGTTCAGATTTAATGTATTCCACAAATTAAGAAAGGTAGGAAGAGGAACAAACGGCTGCCTATGTGGCTAAATGGTGAGGTGAAGGAGGGTATTGGAGTCAAAAAGGCATCCTTTGAAAAATGGAGATTCCCAATGAGGTAAATAGGGAAGAGATACGTGTTGCAAAAGTAGATGTAAAAAGTTAATAAGGCAGGCCAAAAAGGAATTTGAGGAGCAACTTGCTAAAGATGCTAAAACTAATAATAAAAACCTTTTCAAGTACATCAGAAACAGGAAGCCTGCTAGAGAGACAGTTGGGCTGTTAGATGATCAGGGGCTGAAAGGGGTGCTTAGGGAGGAAAAGGACATTGCAGAGAAGCTGAATGAGTTCTTTGCTTCGGACTTCACTGCAGAGAATGTTGGGGAGAAGATACCCATGCCAGAACCTTGCTTTATAAGTGTTGATTTGGAAGAGTTGTCACAAATCTTTTTTTGCAACCGAGAGACAATAATTTCCATAATCAATTTATCCGATAAAACTGCCAAATCATCATTTGACTATCAAGGCCACTTTGGTTTAGGGATGGGTGAACAGATGCGGTTCGGATGTTTGGATGTTCGGTCATTTGGTTCAAAACTCGAGTTCGGGTTTGATGGTTCGGTTCAGCCAAATTCGGTTTGGCCGAACTTGGCCAAACATTCAAAAATAGCGAAACCAAAACCGAAATCGAAACCAAAACCGAAACCTAATTTTTGGCCCTGGAAAGATGTTTTTCCTGCGACCGAACTCATCCAAACACGACCGAACTGTTCGGACGTTCAAGAGTTTGGTTCGGACGTTCAGTTCGGACGTCTGAACAGACCGAGTTCGGTCCGAACTCTGAACATCCGAACCGCGTTCGCCCATCCCTACTTGAGTTAAAACATCCTTGACCAAATAAACTCAATTTCTTAAATTTATATTATTGGCATCCTGCAATCTAGAAATCTTTTCCATAGATTTTGCGAGCAAGAAATTGGTTTTTCTAAATATTTGTGCATTTATTCAAAGATTATACTTGTAAAATCTTCCTAAATTTATAAGTGGAAGAAGGGAAACTCTCTGTAGTATCAGGTGTTGCTGAAATATGAATACCATTAAGAGTTTTATTTGTGCCCCATATCGTCGTTTTGGGGTTCATCTGTAATAAAGAAGCATTAATACAAGAATGTGTACAAGGGTAATCTTCATTTTCCTGAGGTACCATGAAAAATTCTTCTAATGCTTGAAGCACTGAAAATAAATAATGTTTTTCAGATAAGGTTTTACATTTCTGATACAGCGAATAAATGGCATAATTATCAGCAAAAAATGGAGTAGCATTAACAAATAATGGAACTTCTATCAAGTTAAGCCAACGCTTATTTCCCAAACTTACCCTCTCTTTGGCTGTATAATAACCGATGAGATTCACAGTAATATTAACACTGCATGGGCCACAGTTCCATGAATGTAAACCCTTAGCAGCGAGAGCCTTATCATTGCCACATTCAAAGGACTGTTGTCGAGTAGTGATAAAGGTACTCTTACTTTCAGATCTATTGAGAAAAATAGGATACCTAGGGATATCACAAAATGAAGTCCCAGTAACACCAATAAACATCTCATTAGCACCATTATCATGCCATTCAGACGATAAACACTTAGGTTTGAGCTTCCCAGTAGTAGAATTTGCAAGACAAGAAGTCAAAATAGACTTTAATTTTAAAGAACCATCCACAGATAAATTTGATTCATCCCACCAAGAGGCAATTGGCTGCCTGGAACTCTGTATTCATGATCTTCACCTCCAGAATGTTGCTTTTTAGCATAGTGCAAGTGATCAGAAAAATCATCAATAGCTAGGTACCACTGAGGCAGGCTTTGTGTTGTAGTTTTAATGTCAGTCCATAATTATAACAAAGATAAGATAAAATAAGATAAGATAAATAACCATAAACGTCTATTGGATAAATATCAAACAAAATATAAAATTCACAAATGTTCTCTACTGACAAGAGACTCACATAATCAAAAAATACATCATAGCATAATCCTTCTTACACAGGAGGATAAACTCTACATATACTTCTCCAATAATTTTTGCCTAAGTGTAATGGCGCCTAGGCAGAACCAGGCCACTACTCTTGAGTGTTTTGAATCCAGTGGATTCAAGATCTTATAAAGCCTTTCCCAGCCAGAAATATTTTGGGACACTTCTAATGGGAACTTTAAATAAGTTCTACAAAGCTCGTTATAAGCTGGACAGTGAAAGATAATGTGAATAGCATCTTCAATTCCGTTCATATCACATAACAAACATGTCCTATTTTCCCTGGGTATTCCTAACTGTCTCCCTTCTATCAGAGCAGATGGCTTAACACCGCACCTAAACAGGGTAAGTGCCTGTCAGAGATGAAACTCCTTCCAATGTTGTAAGTAGCTCTCAGAAAATCGTGCTTGAATGACGGGTTAGAAATTCAAAGTACTCTTTGAGCTTTTATGTCAAAGGCACCTTTCTGACATTCCTGATCTGAGATCCTCCTTTTTATTATTTTCATAGTGCTCTTAAGTCCCGGGGATGAGAAACAGTTTCTGGAGAATCCCAGATTCAACAGCTCTTTCTAAACTGCCAAATTCCACTGGCTGGGCCCTACATTGCTCTGGATTAGTTGGACCAAGAGGGAAGACTCAACTGGGAATAGCGAGACTTTAAGCCAATATTTAATTATTATTATTAACACCTGGGACCTAACTGTGGCTCTACCAGTTTCAGCTCTAAGCAAGATTTGTGGAGTAATTTTAGGTACGCCCAGGATAGCCCTCAGAAAACCAATTTGTACTAATTCTAGTTTGTCTAAGTAATCTAAACCCCAAATTGGGATTGCATAGAATAGCTGATTGAGGACCTTGGCTGAAAATATATGTAAGACAGGCATCACTTGTCTGCCACCTTGTCCATAGTAGACGTTCTGAATAGCTATCGCTGTCTTGCGTGCATGTCCCAGACTAAAATCCAAATGTTTCCGCCATTTCCCATTAGCCGACAACAGAACACCCAAGTATTTAAATTCCCTCACCTGACTGATCTCATTGTCACCAATTGCCCCACGATGAGTTCTCCCATTATTGCTGGAACTTATGATCATCACCTTTGTTTTTGAGAAATTAATTGAAAGTTTTTCTTGTTTGCAAAAATCCTCAAATCTCTGCAAGCTTCTTCTCAGACCCACTTGAGATAAAGAGAGTAAGACAGTGTCATCTGCATAAAGCACAATGGGAATGTTTTGATTAATAAGATTCGGGGGATGAAGATCTACTCCCCCCATAAAGGACACTACATTGTTCAAATACATATTAAATAGGGCGGGAGCTAGAATGCATCTCTGCCTCACTCCTCTGTTTACCGGGATTTCTTTAGTTAGTGGCTCATAGGGTGCATACCGCACTTGCAATGTATTTGAGTTATGCAACTTAACCATCAAAAAGAGTAAGCGTGGGTCTAAAGAAGTTAAACTAAGCTTTTGCCAAAGCCTTTCCCTGTCTACAGAGTCAAAAGTGGTTCGCAAATCAATAAAGCACATATATAGATAAGATTTATTCCACTGGGACACATATTTCTGAATCAAATGACATAGTACATAAATCTGATCTAAAGTGGATTGCCCTTTGCGGAAACCAGCTTGCTCTGGTTCCAAAAATTCCTCACAGACCAGCCATAGCTGCAATTTACCCAGCAGGAATTTAGCGTATTATTATTATTATTATTAT
>QEPC01007418.1:1227610-1244242 GCA_003113815.1 Sphenodon punctatus | reverse complement strand
CTGTCCCCTCTCCTTGTCTCCCCCTCCTTGTCTTTTAGATTGTAAGCCACAGGTAGGGACCGCAGCTGATTATATGTTCTGTACAGCGCCAGGTTGTTACTGGCGCTTTATAAATGTTTAATAATAATAATAATAATAATAGAAATAGCTCTTTTTCCTTTCCAAAAAGCCATGTTATTGTCTCCTCCAATATTGGAAATCAATCCTATTGGCCCTAGTGGGCACAGCCTTCACCACTTTGGACGCCTTCCTTATGCCTCTTCTCATGTGTCTGCAGTCCCTATCAAACCAGGATGAGTCGCAGATGGCTTGATCTGAGGCCTTTCTCACAGTTGTCAAAAACGGCCACATTGCTTCTGTGAGATTATCGTAAATGCTCATGATATCCTCAGAGGATGTAAGGATCTTATTAACTGCCTTCCAAACTACATCCTGTGAGATAAAGTCTTGTTCCACCCTTGAGGACAAGCGGACACGAGCAATATATTTACTTCTTGCTTTAGAGGTGGTCATATGGTTTATGACCGAGCATCCTGGAGCCTTGGTATAAGGGTCTATAATAGCCAGAGTTAACATAAAAGGATTAGATAAAAAGGAAGGGATGATATTAAATTCCAGGATACAAAATAAAAAACTGTTGGAAACCAAAAAGTAATCAATAGTGCTTGAACCCAAAATCGAATGAAAGGTAAAATGTCCCTCTAAGTCACCTAGCATCTGACCATTCATTATAACTAGATCAAGTTCATGTACAAGCTTGTCCAGCAAGGGAGCTCTAGTGCACCTTATAAGATCCTTTGACTCCCGCTGGTTATTAAATGGAGGAACTAGCGGGATTTGTGATTCTGCATTCCCCAGGTGGTATGGGGGCTTTCCTATTCTTGTATTAAAGTCACCACCCACTATTAAATAAGCCTTGGGATATCTTTCCAGTACTTTCTGCATAAACGTAATAGAAAAAAAGCATACCTCTTGCTTGTAATATGGAGAGGATATTTGGGAAAGCACAGGTGAAAGGCCACTTGGAAAAGAACAGTGTAAGATAGCAAAATATGCTAAATAAGTGTCAAGCAACTTAATCTCGACCGTAAGGCACTGAGATATAAAGAATGCTAGTCCACCACCACTAGCTCTGCCTCCACAAAGTGAAGGCACAGCCAAAACTGAGTGGACTTTGAAGCCCTGACATATGAATTCTGTGCACATCCAATGCTTCTGGATTAGAACGATCTGGTAGGCTTGAACTGTCTGCAAAAAATCTGCATCCAATAGTTTATATTTGAACTCTGCTACATTCCAACATAGAATCTTCAACAGTGGGCCCCATGGCAGAGGCAGTCAATCTTTGGTTTGAGCTGGAATATTTAGAGAAAACTTTCTCTGCTCCTTTTCCTTTTCCCAACCTTGGAAGGAAAAAACCCTGGGCAAAAGCCGCCCAGTCCCCTCAGCCTGCTGAGCTGGTACTATGGTAGCAAGGGTCGATTTCTCCACCTCTGATGCTTTATTTGTTAGCATCAGTGAGCTTACGGGTACATCCATGTCCGGCTTATCCTGTGGTATAGGAGTATCCCCCAACCCATACCGTACTAACATGAGATTCTGAGAAAAGGCTATTAGATGACTCAGCTCCCTGAATCAGCTGTTCCGTTGCCAAATATTGGTGGTAATTTCCAAGGCGAATGGCCAATGGAGTGGGAGAGACCTTCGGAGTAGCAGCTGGAATAAGGGAGGACTGAGCCTGAACAGAGAACTTGACCCTTGCAGATTTTATTGAGCACCTTCCCCAACCATAGGCTTGGGTTTGGGCTTGGGCCTGAGCTTGCAATTGTGCTTGCCCGCTAGATGTTTTGAAATCTCCCAACTTACTGCATAAATTGTCAAAGTGCTCAAAAATTGCATCTGAGGCAACTGACTGTTGAAAAACACAGCTATTGGACACCCCCTGTACAGATACATAGGTCTTAGAAGCTTTACTAGGTTCCAGAATCTCTAACTCTTGCATAGCTTCCCCCCCCCCAACATCCATCAGGTTTGCCTCATCCTCTAGTGAAGGCAATAAACCCATGATTTTACTTCCCCAGCAGGACCCCTTGGGCTCAAGACATCCAATCTATATGACCTCATTGGTGAGCCGTTAGGCTCATTTGTTCTCATGTCCAAGATTGGCAACCATCTTCCCTCAGAAATAAGTACACCAGTTGGGTCAGATTGTAGAACTCTAGATACAAAAATCAGTTTGCTCCTAAGTAGAGCCTCCCTCTGGAGGATCTACAACACCAAGTCAGTGGAGCCAAAAGTAGTAATCAACATCCAACACTTTTTTACACTATATAGATGCTCCACTGAAACTATATCCCTTCTAGTTATTGGAAGACTTAACAGAATTCAAAGGTGTTCTGTTATGTCTAATGGTGTGTTCCAGAAGGGGAGGTGGCCTGATGGGAGAGGTAATATTGTTAAAATTAAATTGGCTGGCAGATATGCGTACTTTGCTAACTTATCAATAGACAACAGCTTAGCATTTAACAAGTTAGAGCTAACTGGTACAATTGGTTAATTTTGTCTAGAAGGTAGTTGATTAACTAAGGGGCCCTGCATCCCCAAAGGTTGCTGACAAGAGGGGAAGACTTTATTAGATACATTTGCCTGCCCCAGAGACAGAGTCCTGAGAGACTCTAACTTATCATTAAGTTGATTCAGTTGGGAGAACATATACTGTAAGGAATGCGATATTACCGTTGCAAGTTCTGCTAAAAAAGAGGCATGTGAGTAAGCTACATTGTCTGTTTGAACTGCATTCCCCGGCAAAATGGAGGAAGTCTGGAAATTAGTTTTCTCAGCTCTTGGGGTGGAGGTGAATTTTGCCCCTCCATTTATACCATCAGGGTCTTGAGGCCCTGCAAGCACTGAAAGGTGATTCAAAGTACCATCAAACTCTTGTGGGCCAGGGCTTAAAGGTACTTGGGGGAGAATAAGAAAGTTCTCAATTTTCCTCTGTTTAGGAGATTTGGCTAAAGGTGATAATGGCACCATAGGGTCCTTCCTGGAACATTTACTGTGAGCCATCCCATTCGCCCACGCACTCCCAGTGTTGGAACAGAGGTGCTTCCATCAAAAATAGGTGAAATAAGACTGTCAGCAGCGTCCTCGAGGCAGCAACCCACTGAATTCCGGGTCTAATGACAATATTCACCCCAAGCTCCTTCCCCTCTCAGTCCTACCATGGAGAATGCAGACTGCAAATAATGGGGCTCCGGTGTTCTGGGCCACTCCAAGGGCAACTCACAAGGGTGAGAACCCTTTGGCTCTCGCTCTTAGGCTCGCGCCTGGGGCTCGCACCCGACAGATGGAAAGGATACTTTTCTTCCTTCAGGTGACAGGCTCCGCCCCCAGTCCTTGGCGTCCGGCTCGCTGGCCAAACAGGTGAGTCAGCTAGAGCCCAAGGCAATGGCTCATGAAATTCGCCCCGCTCTCCACAGCGCCACAGCGGGAAGATGCTCACCAGCTTTGCTTTTCTTCCTTCAGGTGACAGGCTCCGCCCCCAGTCCTCAGCATCCCGGCTCACTGGCCAAACAGGTGAGTCAGCTAGAGCCCAAGGCAATGGCTCATGAAACCCGCCCCACTCTCCACAGTGAGAACACGCTCACCAGCTTTGCTTTTCTCCCTTCAGGTGACAGGCTCTGCCCCAGTCCTCAGCATCATGGCTCACTGGCCAAACAGGTGAGTCAGCTAGAACCCAAGGCAATGGCTCGTGAAACCCACCCCGCTCTCCACAGCTCCACAGCGGGAAGACACTCACCAGCTTTGCTTTTCTCCCTTCAGGTGACAGGCTCCGCCCCCAGTCCTCGCTGGCCAAACAGGTGAGTCAGCTAGAGCCCAAGGCAATGGCTCTTGAAACCTGCTGCGCTCTCCACAGCACCACCCTCAGTTTCCCATAGGAAACAAAATAACAATTCCCATAGGAAGCAAAGCACATTTTATCAGCATAGCTTGTTTTATGCCAAGGATCTGTACCTGGAACAAGAAAATGTGCATTTCTACTGTCCAAATCTCGCAAGTCTTCTTCTATAGTCTTTGCAAAATGTGTGTTAGCTTCTTTTGAGAACAAGCCAGAACAATAGGCTAGTGCTCTGGTGTCTATGTTTAAAGTAAAAGGAACCATCAGTTCACTGCATTGGGAAACAATAGGTTTGGGAAAGGGATTATATATGTTCCCAAATGGAATACCTGCAGTCTCCACGAGTACTGGAACAACCTCTATATGAAGAGCATGTGTAGGTCTGGCATTATGCATCCTTCAATACACAACACTACCATTGTGTGCCTCTGAGATGTTCCAATAAATTGAAGTAGCGGGTAATGAAACAGTATGAGCTCATGTTAAATTAAGGAATGAAAAAACAATAGTAAAAGTTAGAATAGTTATGCAAAAAAAGACAAAAATGCTCCACAAAAAACAAGATGTAAATCTTCAGTACCTAGGCCAAAAATATTGTCTGAGGTTTGGCTGTGGCAGAGGTGCCTTTTGAGACACTTCATCCATAGCAAGAGAGCAGTCCGGTGCTGTTGGTGGGAGAGGTTGGGGTTGAAGTTGAATTTGACAATAATACATTATTACCCTGACCATAGTGGATGGGAGTGCACTTTAAGTTGTCAATAGACACTTTTTTTCTAATTACCTGGTGATGTCTGAATTTCTACTGTTCAGGGACTCAAAACTTTGAGAATAGGTACAGGTTTTTCTCCAGTGAGGCCTTAAAGAAGGATCCTTTAAAACAGCCTTTTCCTGTACCAGCTGGTCTTTCTTTCTATGGAATCCAAATTCGAGGAACAGAATTAATATCAGTGTTACGCTGGGGAGAAACCTGTTCCACTCTCAATTCATCTATCAGTGCCAACTGCTCCGGTCGAGAAATAGGAGAAGATAAATCCAGTTGTTCTAAAGGAGTGGTCATGTCCTTTGTAAATAACAATTTATAAGGAGTTAAGTGACAGTCACTCCTAGGAAGATTATTAAGTCCAAGCTGTACCAGAGGAAGCAAAGAATACCACTGCCAGGACCTCCCCACCAATAGCTGCATTAAAGCTTGTTTTATCTCTCAATTTTTCCTTTCCATAACTTCAGCACTTTGGGGGTGATAAGGTGTGCTATATTCCAACACTATCCCAAAACTCTATGCAAATTCTTGCATTTGGTGAGAGGTGAAGGAGCCTCCCTTGTCAGAGTGTAGGATACGTGGAAGCCCAAGTGAAATGAAGGAGGTGAGAATTTTAACAGTTGTAGAGGCAGATTGATTTCATGTGGAGCAAATCCATACCAAACTAGTACAAGCATCAACAATAACCAAACAGTTATTATGTCGCTGGGAAGGTGGCAAAGGACCAATATAATCCCTATACACCTTATCAAAAGGAAGCAGAGGCTTAAGATTTTTTAAGTAAGGTGGTCTGCTAACTGGACCAGGGTTTGTTCTTAGACAAGGTGTCACGTTTTGCGTTTTTTCTCATAAATTACAAAGGGAAAGTGAGCTAAGTTTCGCAGCTGAACTGGTCATACTGGATTGGGCTTCACCTTTTCCCAATTTGAATAATATGAGTTTACACTTCACTTTTTTTATCCAACAAGCGAAGAGAGTATTGTAAAAATGACAATGCATTTATAAATAAGGGAACATGAGACTTTTGGTATATAAAAATATATGCAAAGTTTACTTAAATATAAATAGAAAATATCAGTAGCTTACATAGAATGGTATAATAGCCAATCAAAGTTATATGATCTTAAAACATTTCTATCTTAAGAAAAAGCTTGTAAAAGCTTAACATATGCACAATTCATTGGCTCAAAGATATCAAGAATTTATACATACAATCTAGATCCATCCCTTTGTCTGCCATAAAGATGTTAAATGAGAAGGAAATCCAATGGTATTTAGGATTTCCAATCTGAGGATCAATTCTGTGTCTCTCATTTTAAAGCTTGCTTAAAATGAGAGGTTCAGATCCTTAGACTGTCATGCTGACATCAGATACACGTCAGTCAGTAAGGAGATACACTTGATTCTAATTGGGTCTCTTAAAGAAACCAATCAGAGTTTTGACTTTCTCTCAAAGTTTATCAAGCTTTAAAATGAATAGAAGCTTTATATTTTTATCAGAGATAATTGTCAGATTACAGAGAGAAAATAACCAGATCTGTTAGCTATTTCAATATTTATCTCAACCATTAATTAGATAGATATGTTAGGCTAAAATAAACTAACTTAAATCTTTCCTTTGTTTGAGATGATCTGAAGCTGGTATCATCCTTCATTTGGAAGGGTGTAATAAAACTCCAGACACCTAGAGATAACATTCCAGACATCTTGTCTTGAGAAAACCTAAGCTAACCAGAGGGAGTTAGGCTAGCTAAAAGGGGCCTCATTTTATAGCTGGTCATTTGGCTGTTTCCTTGGCAACAGTCAAATGTCAATTTGGGGAGCTTGGAAAGAAACTTCTATTGGAATGCAGACTAATGGGGCCCTAGCTTGAACCATTATAATCACAGAAGCTGATTTTAAAAATCAATGCTTGTAAAGCACAATTAGCTTACATTAAAATAGAAAGTTAACATATAAAAACTCAAAGTTAATACATTTGGAACACAGATAGTCAAAATATATAGGCTTATAACTAGAAATACATGACAAAGGTTCACACTGGGCCAAATGCCGGTAGACTTGTTTGCGCAGTCTGGGCCACCAATAAGAACACTGTAAAGATTCAACTGTGGCATTAACACCTTGGTAAACATGCCCAAGACTATTGTGAGCCTCTTGTATTACGTTAGGTCTTGTGTCAACAGGGGGTATTACATGTTTCTCCTCATTAGTGAATGTTACAACACACTTCCCATCTTTTAGGGCATAATCATAGGCAAAAGGGTAACCCTTAGGGTTAATGGAATCTGGGCTGATGCATTGAGTCAATTCCCTATCCAAGCATTTTTTAACTTGCGACAGGGTAAGTACACAGACTGAGGATGCTTTCATTGCTTCCTTTGCGAGTAAGTCTTCAGGGGTGTTCCCATTAACATGAGATCCATATTTCGAATGGCCTGGCACGTGCATTACAGTAATCAATGGCTTGTCGTCCAAAATTGTTGCTAATTTTTGCCATCTATGGGCATGTTTCAAAGGTTTTCATTTATTATCCAGAAAACCATTAGACCGCCAGATCGGTAATTCTTCATTTATTCCTCTAGCTATATAGAAGGAATCAGTACAAATGAGAACAGTTGTATCAGGAGGAGAGATCTCTATTGCTTTATGTACTGCCATCAACTCAGCGTATTGCGCAGTATTGTTTCCTAAACGCATTAGAATACTATCAGACATATGATATTCCCCTTTATCATTAAATGTGCCAATTATAACAGCATAACCTGCTTTCCACATGTGTTTGCCTTGCTTACATGACATGGCCGAACCATCAGTATAGATAACTTTTTGATATTCATGGAGAGGTTTATCTGGAGTATGATTTTTAGAAGATACAGGCTCAATAGTAAAAGCTGGCTATGGATAGGCGAACAGAATGCAGTTCGGATATCGGATGTTGGTTCGTTCGGTTCGAAACCCAAGTTCAGGTTCGATGTTTCGGGTTGGCTGAACTTGGACGAACAGTCAAAAATAGTGCTATCGAAAACAAAATAAAGCAGAAACCGAAACCTAATTTTCGGCTATGAAAAGACATTTTTCCTGCCCCCAAACTCATCCGAACTCATCCGAATATGACTGAACTGTTCGGCCATTCGAGAGTTCAGTTCGGACGTTTGGTTCAGCCGTCCAAACAGACTGAGTTCGGTCCAAACATCCGAACTGCGTTTGCCCATCCCTAAAGCTGGCAAATTTTCTAAATAATTACTTGGTTCCACATATTCAAATTCTAATTGTGGATTTTCAAAATGTAACATCCATTGTACCCATCTGCTATGAAGATCTTTTGCATTGGGTATTGAGCCCTTTTTAACCTGCCTTAAGGAGGCAATAGGAGTTTTTACTATCATCTTTTGGCCCTGTGCAAGATCTTTACCTTTAAAAATTGCATGATTACACATACATAAGATTCTTTCAATAGACAAAAACATTTGTTCTGCATTTGAGAAGACATAGGATATGTACTGCAGAGGTTTAGATTCTCCATAATTGAAATATGAAGCAATTCCTCCTTTCTCTGTGGCTCCAACTAGAATTTCTAGGGAGACTGTGCTGTTTCCTGTGTTCAATTCAACAGCTTGGTTAATTAAGGTTATCAGATTATCTAATGTTTGCTGAGCTACCAAGGTCCAAAAATTCCCTTTGCTTGCTAATGGAATTAGATTATAAAGGAGTCTGGTTCTCTGAGCATAGTCAGGGACCAATATTCTTGCAACATTTAAAAAACCTAAAACTCACTGCAATTCTTTTAAAGTTTTAGGAGGTTGCAATGTCAAAAGTTTTTCTTTCAACTCCTGAATCAGTCTCTGCCTGAGTCAGTTAATAGAAATCCAAGAAACTTTACTTTGCTTTTACAAATCTGTGATTTTTTCAGATTGATAATATATCCTGCTTCTCCCAAAACAATGACAATTTGCTTTAATATAGCTAAAAGTTTATCTAAATCTTCATTTGTAAAGTAGATGTCATCCATGTATGAATGAACACCTGGAATATTTTTCAAAAGCTCAATCACGTCAGTTGAAAACAAAGCTGGACTATTTAAATAACCTTGAAGAAGGCGTGTCCAACAGTACTGTGTTCCCTGCCAACTAAAAGCAGTCAAATATCTGTCTTGTTCTCTAATAGGTAGGGATAGGCAAATGCGGTTTGGATGTTCGGAGTTCAGACCGAACTCGGTCTGTTCGGACATCCGAACTGAATGTCCGAACTGAACTCTCGAATGACCAAACAGTTTGGTTGTGTTCAGATGAATTTGGATGAGTTAGAAGGCAGGAAAAATGTCTTTCCAGGGCAAAAAATATAATATTAAGTTTCAGTTTCGGTTTCAACTACGTTTCGGTTTCAGATTTGTTCCGATTTCGGTTTTGATAGTGCTATTTTGAACTGTTCGGCCAAGTTAGGCCAACCCGAGCTCGACTGAACAGAACCATCGAACCTGAACTCGGGTTTCGAACCCAACGACCGAACAACCGAACATCCGAACCGCATTCTTTTCACCCATCCCTACTAATAGGATGGGCCCAAAATCCATTAGATAAATTCAGTGTAGTTTTGTATCTGTGCCTTTCCAAGTTTCCTAGCATGCCAGACATGTGTAGTTTTGCACATTAAAAGAGGGTAAAACCCTGTTTAGGGTGCCGTAGTCTAATACCATATGTCATTTCCCATTAGGTTTAGGCACTGGATATACTGGAGTATTCATGGAGCAATATTGTCTAATCAGTGCTCCTTGTGCAATTAAATCAATAATTACTTTTTAAATATCATTAATTGCAGCTTTGTTAATAGGATATTGCTTTTGTAGTTTGGGCTGTGTTTTGAAAGATAAATCATGGGGTTTTATTTTCCTGTGGCCAATTTGATTATCAAATTGCTGAAAATATAGTTTCAGAGAGTATAAAATATTTCTCAATTTGGTTTTTTCATTTTTTGCAGTCAGCTGATGTAATTTGCTCTTTGATTTGCCCACCCCTATTTATCTTGACTTCCAATTATGTTTATTGAACCTATGGAAACAAATCCTTAACCCTTTCATGAGCTATGAGAACATCACGTTTTGTAAAATCACATATTGCAAATTCAATTTGCAAACATTGTCCTGCTATCTGAACAGGTAATTTTACAAGATGTACTACTTTCTTTCTAAAAAATAAAACTCAACTATACATTGACCTTTATTTGTATATACATGTGGCAAACATTTTGATTGAATACAAGATTGAGTTGCCCCTGTGTCTATCAGGGCTGTAAAAGCCTTATCTGCTATTTCTACAGAGACCATTGGAAATTCAAGGCTGACCTGATCTTGTCTGTGTTCTGCCATCCTGTGTCAAAGAGTTTCTAAAACTTTTTGTGAGGATGTCAGTTGATCAAAGGACTGAAAGTCTCTGGAGGGCTGAAAGTTCCCTTTTTTATTAAAACCTTGTTTATTTCCTCTAAATCTACCTCTGGAATTAAAATCTTGCTTTGATTTATCAAAGTCTCTATGGGGAAACTGTGATCCTTTCCTTAAGTCATATGCAGCTGCCCCTTCTGGATTTTCAGAGTCCTGGCTCTTCTGAGCTTGAAACTGCTTTCTATTTGAGTCTTGGTTCTTCCCTCCTTTGCCTCTATAATTTGGCTGGGAATTCTGAGGAACATTTTTTTTTCTAGAATTAGTATTTGAGGGAGATTTCTTAGATTTTGAATCTTCCTGTTCAAGATTTCTCCTATTTGGGTTATTTCCCAAATAGTCTCTATCCAGAGTCTTATAATTATCTTGGACAATTTTTGGGAAGGACTTTATCTTTTCCTGCTCAGTAATCAGCAAATCTAATTTAGATTCAATGGCAGCTTTCAATACAGAACCTTTAAGGATTCCCCATATCAAATCATGATTAGAGAGAAATTTCATTCCAACCCCATAGGGCCTTACAATGTCTTGCTCTTGAGTTATCTTTCTTAGAATTTCATTTTAAGTCAGCTATGCCTACTTTGTCATGAGTTTTTACATATAAATTAGCCAATACACTTTCCCAATCATTACACTCTTGCTCTATCAAAGCAGAAGATGCTAGGACCAGAGAATTACATAACCTCATCTTCTGCAATGGTGATGCTGTGGAAGTGACAGCTTCTAACGCAGATAAATGGGATTCAAACCACATAGGAATTTCTTTTAAATCTTTTGAAGTGGGCCCTGTTACAGCCCTTATCTTTGCCATATTTAAGACAGAAATTTCACCTGGATGTACTCCTGGCACAATAGGTTGTCTTCCAACATTACTTCGTGCATATTCTCTCAGTTTTAAATATTCTCTCCTTAATAGAGTGTACTCCTGCTCCCACAGGGCTACATTAAAGCCACGCAGTTCCTCAGTGGTAGCTGGAGTATAATTATATCCACTTCCATAAATATAATCAGCATTACTTATAGAAATAGGCCCACGTTTTCTTATACTTTTGGGAATTTCAACTGCTATCCCTGCCATTAAATTCAAATCTTGCCTATTGATAGGTAGCACAGACATTGTCAATTGATTAAAAACTACATCTCTTAGTCTCATAGAAACTATTACACCTGCATAATTTGCCTCAAAAAAACCAATTAGAAATCTGTGTCCAATTCCCCATTCTCCATTTCTTATTTCTAAGCAATAATCATCTCCATATCTGAATGTCACATTTTGCAGACTAACAACCAATAGTGCATAAGGCACTTGTTTAATTGGATACCCATGATAAAAACACACAAACTCCTTTTCTTTAGTTAAGCTTAACAAACTCAAATATATTGAGAGGACAAAAGTAGTTAATGGTCTGGTGGAACACCCCGGTGTACTTAATTATATATTCCTATTTCTTGGACCCGACGTTGGGCATCAATTGTCACATTTGTGCTTCAGTTTCTTCAAAGGAAAAATAAGCTTAGTGGTCCAGGCCTAACATGATCTGGTCTGGATATAGGGTGCTCTTTTCCAATATGTGGAAACTCAGTTTACAGTATGCTAATAAGCCAGCCGGCTCAGCTTAGTATTGTAAAGACTATATTTATTTATAAATGAGACATGAGACTAAGAATATTATAAAAATATGAAGCAATAATTTACTTAAGTTCAAATTAAGACATAGCGCAAAAGAGAAACTGTCAGTTAAAAACACATGGTTTGAGAAGACATTTCTCTTCAAAGAACAGCTCTTATTACAAATTTAATCATCTATAATATATAGCATATGCTCTAAGTATTATTGCTATGGTTGACTCAATGCATCATAAAGAATATACATTCATATTACCCAGTCCTTTGTCTCATACTGGCATATGGATATGAAAAATGCTCCAAGGAAGGAACTGTTTCTGAAAAATCCAACTTTTCTCTCTCTCTTTATGGATAAAAAATCCTTAGAAGACAGTTTGGATGATGTCAGCTCAAAACAGCTGACAACAATGAGATTTTTGTCAGAGTACATAGTAAGAAGCCTGTTAATACATACTAAACAGGTTACTATAATCTAAGAAAGGATTTAACAATGAATAAACTCCAAACAAACAAGGCCTCATCCTGCCCTGCTTTGGAGTCATGTCTCTTGACTCTAGTCAACAGTGAATGTTGATTTCTTTAAGATACAGTCTGGCTAATTACATCTCCTATTCCAGTATCTGGTCACGAGTTCAGTAGAAAGGTCACTATAGGACAGCTCTTTAGGAATTCATCATACAAAGAGGTCAGTTCTGATTTCCAATATTATGAAACACAGATGGTCAAAAAATATATGCCTATATACAGGATATATGACAGATATGGTGGACAAGGGAGATGTGGTGTACCTAGATTTCCAGAAAACATTTGATAAGGTCCCACATAAAAGGCTCTTGAGAAGATTAAAAAGTTATGAGATAGGAGGTAGTGTCGTCTTATGGATTGGTAACTGGTTAAAGGATAGGAAGCAAAGAGTAGGACTGAATGGTCAGTTTTCACAATGGAGAGATGTAAAAAGTGGTGTGCTCCAGTAATCTGTATTGGAACCGGTGCTATTTAATGTATTCATTAACAATCTGGAAAAGGGCATTTAGAGTGAGGTGATCAGATTTTCAGATGACACCAAGTTATTCAAGGTAGTTAAAACATGAGCAGACTGAAAAACTGCAAAAGGATCTTACAAGTCTGGATGCCTGGGCATCTAAATGGCAGATGAGATTTAATGTGGACAAGTGCAAAATGATGCAGATAGGGAAAAATAACTCAAAATATGAGTACACAATGCTTGGCACTAAGCAAGGAGTTACGACTCAGGAAAAGAATCTGGGAGTGATTGTGGACAATACACTGGAATCCTCAGTCCAGTGTGCAGCAGCAGTCAAAAAAAGCAAATAGAATGCTAGGAGTTATTTGCAAAGGGGTAGAGAATAAAACTGAGGATGTCATAATGCCTCTATACAAACCAATGCTGCAACCACACCTGGAATATTATGTGCAGTTCTGGTCACCCCATCTCAAAAAAGACATAGCTGAACTAGAAAAGGTACAGAGAAGAACAACAAGAATGATAAAGGGTATGGAACAGCTTCTGTACAAAGAGAAGCTTGACAAGCTGGGTCTCTTCTTCAGCTTAGAGATGAGAAGACTGAGAGGGGACATGATACAGGTTTATAAAATCTTGAGTGGTTTGGAACGAGTAGATAGGGAATGGTTATTTACCCTCTCAAATAGTACTAGGACTAGGGGACACGCTAGGAAACTAGCAGCTGGCAGATTTAAACAAATAAAAGGAAGTACTTTTTAACTCAATGCATTATTAACTTTTGGAATTTATTGCCAGAGGACATTGTGAAGGCCAGCAGTATAGCTGCGTTTTTAAAAAGGCCTGGATAAGTTCTTGGAGAGTTGGTCCATTAATGGCTATTAATCAAGTAGCTTACGGGATAAACTTCTTTCTGTCTGGAGCTGGGAGTGAATAATGGGGAATGGATTGCCCATTGTGACTGTTGGTTCTCCTCCCATGCGATTGAGATTGACCACTGTTGGAGGACAAGATGCTGGGGTTGATGGATCATTGATCTGATTCAGTATGGCACTGCTTATGTTCTTTAGAATTGTGGTTGAGATCTCACTAGGTATCATTCTCCCCTCCCCCAGCAGCATGCATAGGCTGGTCTCCCAGCCAAGAGAAATTAAAGGATGGAGAAGGGAGGGAAGTAAGGAGGGGGGAGGAAGTGATGCTGTCCCCTCCCCAGGACTCTTACCATGTCTTGGGCTGTCAGCTTCGGGGACAGAACCTGGGGCCATGAGCAGTCTCTGTGGAGAACTCCCGAGTCCTGATAGAGAATTATGAGGAATGGGAGTGGAGGAAGCATAAGAGTGGGACAGACTCAGCAGACATCTTCAGTATTCTATTGGCTAGCAGGAGTCAGCAGCCAATAGAATGCTGAAAAGCTGTGCTGAGCCTTCCTCTTCCCTTTAGTTCTGCCCCCTCACATCTGGAAGCCATTTCAGGGGCTCCACACAGAGACTGGTTGTGGCCTTTGGGTTCTATTCCCTGAGCTGCCAGCCCCATACAAGGTAAGACAGCATGTCTTCCTCCATCTTGCTCCCTCCCCATCAGTACCAGGTATTTTGTTTTTTGAGATTCTCATGTTTCTCTGTGAGAATCCAGCTAATGCTGTCTTTCTCCTTTCCAAGAATGAGACAAAAACTGTGATTGTCATTGAGAAACATGAGAAACTAAAAATCGGGTTTCCACCCTAGTGAACAATACATCAAAAAATGGTTTCCTGAGCAGGGATTAGACAACTATCGATTTAAGACTGTCAGGGACCTTGCCCTTGTGAAGGGAGGCACTGACAACCTGAGTTGTCTCATTCAGAACCTGTCGCTCACACAACTCCAAGCAAAGTCTATGCATTGGTGGGTGAGGCTATTTGAATCTGATCAAAGCAAACCAGTCAAGACCAAGGCTCCCCAAACCCTGACTCTGACCCTGCACTCAAACTGGCAGTTCCCAAAGATGTGTCAAATACAAGTCACTTTATCTGAAAAATAGGTGGCAAACTTGTCACTGTGGGTAGTTAATGACTCTAGCTTCAGGTGGAGACAGCTAGAATTTAAGAAGCTATTCACCACCCAGAAGAGCTCTGCTGGATGGTACTTTGCAGATGCTATGGTACCAGAAAGAAGGCTTTGCTTGCCACTGCCACAGTGATGGCATAGTCCTTCAAAAACAATCTGTGCCATCATGGTTGGTTGTCTTTGGTGTGAATCAAGTGCCATCTGCTACCTACTCTTTAACTTTAGCAGCCTCCACTCCTCCATATACCAGGGAGAACTGCACTGCTGCAGCAGAGGAACCAGACTCCTGGGTAGTGTGGAAGGCCTGGGTCAATATAGCATACCACAGACCAATCAAGCCTTTGACAGAGAGGCTATAAAGGTCAGCAGGTAAATCCCCCAGAGAGTTCTGGAATTCTGTTGGACCCATTAGTCTCCAGGGGTGGGGACAATGGAGGACAGGAATTTGGGCCCTCAGAAGGAGATTCCAACCATAACAGTGGTATAATGACACCCCCAGTAATTGGAAACCCCATTTCCAGTAGGGGTGTGCAGCATGCAGATGGTTTGGGTTTTATGTGTTTTCATTTTTGTTTACCAAAAACCCCTTCATTTTTAGGGGGGGGTTGTAAGTGAAAACTTTTGTTTTCTGTTTTTTTGTTGGATTTTATTAAAAATGATAAAAATAAAAAATAATAAAATCACTGTACATGCAAAAAGTGGCTGCTGGGGCCATTCTGTGCACGCATGCCCTTTCCCAAAATGGCACTCGTAGCATTGTTACCATTGTGGAGAAAGGCATATTTAGAGAAGCAGACTGGTCTGGCACATACGCAGAACAGTTGTCCTTTTCCAAAATGACAAGGATGCTGCCGGCACTAGGGATGGGCAAACGCAGTTCGGAAGTATGGAGTTCGGACCGGACTCAGTCTGTTCAGTCGATCGAACTGAATTTCCGAACCGAACTCGAATTTCAAACCAAACCGAACCGAATTTCCAAACTCTGTTCTGTTCGCCCATCCCTAGCCGGCACCATTCTGGAAAAACATGTGCAGAACAGCCCCAGTGGCAATCTTCTGCATGTCAAAGTTTTGTTGTTGTTTTTTAAAATTATTTTTTATTTTTAAAATGAAATGAATGAAATCAAATGACAATCATTTTCTTATTCATCTTTTTTTATAACATTAGTTACTAATATGATTAGGGCTCCATTCATTTTAGTAACTAAAAAAATGAAAATGAATTGCACACCTATAGATGGCTGGAGAATCCCACAAAAAGGTTAAGGACATGAACCTACTTTAATCCAGTCCTCATGCCCCTCCATTACTCTTTTTTCATTCTTTAATTGATCTGTGCATCCCCTCTTCCTTCCTTCAATGTCTTCTCTCTTCCTCTTTTGCCACTGTCTCACTTGGGGTATGTGAGTGCTTTTCATACATGTGGGCGCACACTTATCTTGCTTCTCTGTTCTCTTTGCCTGTAAATAGGGATAGGCGAACGTGGTTTGGAAGTTCGGAGTTTGGCCCGAACTCGGCCTGCTCGGATGACCGAATCCGAACCCGAATCTGAACACGAACTGGCCGAACCGAACTCAATTCCGAACGTCGAAATGACCGAACAGTTCAGTCAGTTCAGATCGTATTCGGGTGAATTCGGGTGGCAAAACAAGGTTCACTGGAAGGTCAAACGTGACAGGGACAGGTAGTACTAGTCACTGAGGAGCAGACTTCCAGGCAGCAGGAGTGGAGAGGCTTGCAAGAAATGAAACTATCTGCCTCCCTCCTTCCCAACACCTTCTGACCTAGTCACTGTTCCTGAACAGCAGGCGTTGAGTAGGATTATTAGATTGCTTTAAGTTTCATTTCAGTTTTGTACTGAAATGAAACTTAAACCTTAAACTGAAA
>QEPC01007418.1:1171714-1209093 GCA_003113815.1 Sphenodon punctatus | reverse complement strand
TTTCAGTTTATGGTTTAAGTTTCATTTCATTACAAAAGTGAAATGAAACTTAAAGCAATCTAAAAATCCTACTCAACGCCTGCTGTTCAGGAACAGTGACTAGCTCAGAAGGTGTTGGGAAGGGGAGGAGGCAGATAATTAGTTTCGTTTCTTGAAAGCCTCTCCACCCCTGGTGCCTGGAAGTCTGCTCCTCAGTGACTGACACCTCCCTGTAATGTTTCACCTTCCAGTGAACCTTTTTTTGCCACCCGAACTCATCCGAATGCAATCCGACCTGACCGAACTGTTTGGCCATTTCGCTGTTCGGTGTTCGGTTTGTTTGGTATGTTCGGGTTCGGGTTCGGGTTTGAGTTCGATTGTCCGAACAGGCTGAGTTCAGGCTGAACTCCGAACTTCCGAACCGCGTTCGCCCATCCCTAAGTGCCATGAGACTGCTGGGGCCTGCTTGTACTGCTCATTGGCCAGCGATACATCCATCAGATACTGCTGAACTGCTCAACCCTCCCACCACAGGCACAGTTCAAGAGTTCAGCCCTGTTTAGGGCTCTGAGATGTCTTCTCCCTCCCCCCCTCTTCACATTTTCCCTCCAAAACCCAACTGCCACAGGACTTATAATAACAACAACGATAACGACATTGTCGTTTCTGTTATCATTATCATTATTCTCGGTTGTTGTTTCTGTTATTGCAATAACGAAAATGACAATTTTTGTTATTGTTATTGTAATAACAAAAATGACATGCACACCCCTTTAACCCAAAGCGTAGCTATTCAGCCAAACACCTAACTATACTACAACTAAGTACTACTGAGGAGAAATGTGTGTTGACACTTTCTGTAGTGCAGTTCATTCTAACCCTATTAATAACTACTACAAAAAGAAGTTGATTTACATTTTGGACTGAACCAAAGCTGTCCATTTTTATAGCTTGTATAGAACAAATCTGATGTTTACTAATGGAAAGTGTAATCCTGTGTCCCTAATAAACTGGGGAGCTTTAGAAAGTATGTGGTCTCCTATTCAGACTTCATGGGCACATATGGATGGGATTCTGTACAAGATTGCCAGCTTACTTATGCAAACAGCCACCCCTAAATCAGATAATTGACCATCTGTTGTCACTATTCACCTGAACCAGAAAACAATTTTAAAAGCTTAAAAACCAATAAAAATTGCTTAGCTTTCTGGTATACTAAACCTTACTGTTACTGGGTCACTGTATGATCTACAGGAATGAGCAAAAAGAGACTTCCGAGTTCTAATCCTTGTTTCATCATAAACTTGCTGTTTAGCCTTGGATATGCCATTTAATTTCCTCATGTTTCAATCTCCCCATCTGAATAATGAGTTAATCCTATTTCACAGGTGTGATGTGAGAACTAATTGGTTAACATTTTTAAAGCACTTTGAAATGTCAAGCACTTTAATGCCAGATAGTATTAATATCAAACAAGAGGTAGCCAGAGATGGAGTGTTGTTTCTAGTGTTTTGTGATAGCAAAACAAAATTGTTGTTAACCCACCCTATCCCCAAAGGCTCAGCAGGGCAGCTTACAACAAACATATAAAATACAAATATAATAAAATATATATATTTTTTGTTAAACTAAAAACATCCCCATTGCCCTCCCCCACAATCTATCCCTGGGGTTACGCTGTCTCCAGAAGACATTCAAACTGGTGAGCCTCCAAAGGAAGGAAGTTCCAAAGCAGTGGGGCAGCCACTGGGAGTGCCTCTCTGAGGGCCCGAGTCATATGACTTAATATTAAAAATATTAAGAATATTAAGAACAGGGCCTGGGATACAAAAAATCAATAGGGCAGGGGAGATAAAAATCCACTTTAGAGCTTTAAATGTCAAAAATGCAATGCAGTCTATTCTAAATTTTTCCACTTTCATGATGGTGCATGCAGGTGCTTCAGTACTACACAAAAACACAATAATAAAAAGATTTGCTGTAATGACCAGTGATAGTATAGCATGATTCAACGATCACTTGATTCATTTCAGATTCTTGAGAGAGTGTTTGCCATGTTGTTCCCAAATATTGGAAATGGAGACCAAGTAGTTCAGGTGAGATCTTTTATTGGACCAACTTCTGTTGGTGAATCTATGCAAGCGTTTAGGCCACACAGGACCCTTCCATCAGGAAAGGAGAGAGGGTTTTTTGGTGACCTGAAAGCTTGCGTAGTCCCACAACAGAAATGAGTCCAGTAAAAGAGAGCATTGGAATTACTTTGCCTTCCATTCAAGTTCTTGGCAGACATGTATCATTCTCTATACTCCCTTATATGCACCCCAGAGAAGGCATGAAGTGAATATACCTGTTGTATTTGTGAAGATAATTTACATATTTTTCCCCACAAACAGTCTTTATCACTGTTGCAAAATTCTTATCTCTGTTTCTTTGTTGTATTTGCTGTGGCACTTCACTGTTTCCACTTTTTGCAATTTGTTCACCTCAGTGAAACTCACTGGAGGGTGTTTTTGAATTTTGAATATGAATGTGATTGGTCCAAATGCAGCAATCCTATTCAAAAATTCAAAAATCCTGCCAGAGAGTACTGTCAGAGTGAATCAAGTACCGAATTCTAGAATAGTGAAGTTACCAAAATATTGAACAATTTCCCATCATCACCTGCTGGAACCTCCCCGACACCAATGAGTGAAAGCCTGCTAACCCCTTGCCAGGTCCTGTAGCCGTGTCATCAACACCTCATCATCAACTGAATAAAAGGCTGCCTAAAGGTCTAAAAAGATGATTTCCCCTGTTGATCTCTCAGTGAAGATTGTCGACCAACTTTTATTTATTTATTTATTTATTTATTTATATTAAATTATTTATGTTGTCCCCTCCTGCCTCAGGCATCTCAGGGTGGCTCACAGCATATTAAAAACATTTTAAAACATTAAAACAAACAATAATAATTCAATTAAAAAACAATATAAAGCCCCATCCCCCCATACCCTAACCCAACCCAGCCACCCCATCTCCCTCGAGAAAGGCCTGGAGGAACAGACAGGTCTTACATTGTCTGTGGAAAGAGGGGAGGCCAGCAGCCAAGCAGATCTCCAATGGGAGGGAGTTCCACAGCCATGGCGCAGCCACCGAGAACACCCTCCTCATAGTGGACACCTGGGAAACCCAGGGGACCTTGAGGAGGGCACCCCCAGCCAACCGCAGGGGCCACTCCAGGATCTGGAGGGTGAGGTGGTCCTTCAGATAGGCAGGGCCCAAGTCATTTAGGGCTTTAAAGGTCAGCACCAACATCTTGAATTGGGCCCAGAAGCCTACCGGTAGCCAGTTCAGAAAGCAAAGCACCGGTGTGATATACTCGCATTGGCCCATCCTTGTCAAGAGATGGGCTGACGCATTCTGTACCAGCTGCAGCTCCGAACCAACACCAAGGGTAGCCCCACGTAGAGCGCATTTCAGTAATCCCGTCTCAAGGTAATAAAAGCATGGATGACTGTGGCCATTATTATTATTATTATTAAACATTTATAAAGCGCCAGTAGTAACCTGGCGCTGTACAGAACATACAATCAGATGCGGTCCCTGCTTGTGGCTTACAATCTAAAAGACAAGGAGGGGGAGACAAGGAGAGGGGACAGCGGGAGAGACATGGGAGAAGACAAACAAACATTCAGGCGGATGCGAAGTCTCAGGTGCGTGTACTTGGCTTGGTTACAAGGTGGTCGGTAGCAGCAGTCAGCAGAGGAGGGCTGACAGTAAGAGCAAGGGGAAAGACTAGAGGGCATTGGGAAAGGCAGCATGGAAAAGGTGGGTCTTGAGGAGGGATTTGAAGGAGCGGAGGGAGGAGGCAAGGCGGATGTCGGCAGGGAGGGAGTTCCAGGCATGCGGGGCAGCGAGGGAGAAGGGACGAAGGCGGTTGGGCGAGCAGGAGAAACGAGGGAGAGCGAGGGAGGGGACAGAGGAAGAGCGGAGAGCGCGCGCAGGAGTGCGTAGGGCGATTAGGTCCGAGAGGTAAGGGGGAGCTTGGTCATGGAGCGATTTGAACGTGAAAACCAGGAGTTTGAACAGGATACGTTCAGGAAGGGGGAGCCAGTGAAGGGAGAGGAGGAGAGGCGTTACATGGTCGAAGCGACGGGCAGAGTGAATGATCTTGGCGGCAGAGTTTTGGATCGCAACAAGGGGGGACAGGTGGGAGCGAGGGAGGCCAGCAAGGAGGAGGTTGCAGTAGTCGAGGCAAGAGATAACCATGGCATGAACAAGGATTTTGGCCGAGGAGATAGATAGAAAGGGGCGTATGCGGGCAATGTTGAGGAGACCGAATCGGCAGGATTTGGCCACAGAGTCAATGTAAGGTTTAAAGGAGAGAGGCCATATCCGAATCCGAGACATACGGACTAAGCCGATGCACCAGGTGTAACTGGTGAAATGCTGCCTTCACCACAGCTGCCACCTGGGCATCCAGGCAGAGCTGTGGGTCCAGGAGCACCCCCAGAGTCCAGACCTGAGAAACCAGGGGAGGGCAGACCCCATCAATGATGGGGGCCACCAATCCCTCAGCCCTCCCCACAACTATCACCTCCGTCTTGTCAGGATTAGGCTCAGGTGACCCGCCCTCATCCAATCCCCCACAGCGGACAAACACCGGGTAAGCACCAAGACTGTTGGGCCTTAGTCGGAGCCAAATGAGAGATATAGCTGGGTGTCATCAGCATATTGATGACATCTCACTCCACACTCCCTAAAAACCTCTCCCAGAGGCTGCATATACACATTGAACAAGAGAGGGGATAAGATGGAACCCTGCGGTACTCCACACATGAGGCCCCGAGGGGGAGATGAAAACTCCCCCAGCACCACACGCTGGGTTCTCCCGGCCAGGACAGAGTGGAACCATTCAAGAACAGTCCCACCAATCCCTGTCCAGTCGTGCAGCTGAGTCACTAACAACTCATGTTCAATGGTATCCAATGCAGCTAAGAGATCTAATAGGATAAGCAGGGTTGAACGACCCCGGTCCAACTCATGGGAGAGGTCATTAGTCAAGGCCACAAGTGCAGTCTCCATGCCATAACCCAGATGAAAGCCCGACTGCGAGGGATCGAGAAAGTTAACCCGGTCCAAATGCCCTTGAAGCTGCTGAGCCATCCCCCATTCAATAACCTTCCATAAAAAGGGAAGGTTAGAGACTAGCCGATAACTGGCAAGGGCGCCAACGTCCAAAGATGGTTTCTTGAGTAGGGGCTGCACCACCACCTCCTTGAGACAGTCCGGCACCCCACGCTTCCCAAGGGAGGCGTTGACTATTCCCGCCAGCAACAGCCCCAATGTCTCCCGGCTAGCCTTAACCAGCCAGGATGGGCAAGGATCTAGTTTACAATAAGTGGCTCGAACAGTCCCAAGAGCATCCCCCACATCTGAGGGCGACACTGCCTGAAACTCATCCCATAAAACAGGACATTTTAGTAATTTACAAGCACAGTTCAGTGCTATTCCCAGGGCAAAAATCAGACTGACATGGATCCAGGAATCTGATCACATCAAAATGTCCCTGAAGCTGCCTGGTGATCACCTTTTCAATAGCCTTTCCTAAAAAGTGAAGATTAGAGATGAGGTGATAGCTGTCTAAGGAGTAGACATGAAATGAAAAATATGTTTTCACCATTTTTGCACATCGAACAGGGCTGCCATGAGCCAATAACAAGCCCCATGTGTGCCCTGTACTCAACCCTGTGGGATGTGGAGATGAAAACTTGGTGGATGAGCACTGGGGAACTGCTGGAAATTGCTAAAAGTGCTGTAAAACTACCATAAAATTTCCAGAAAGTGATAAAAAAAAAAGACTCAAAGCACCAGTTGGCAGAGGAGCACTAAAGAAATAAAATTATTTATTTATTATTTATAATAATTATTATTGTTGTTATCTCACTACCTGAAAGGTTTCCTGATTAGTGAGGAAGAAATCATAGAAATTTGCAGTGGTGGAAGGAGCCTCAAAGGTAACCTAATCTAAACTTCTGCTTCAAAGCAGGATACCCAGGACCAGCCCCAGGATTTGTGAGACCATGCGGGGCCATGTGTGAAGTCATGGTGCAGGGCCTAGTTTGCATAATCCAGGCTGGGGTCAGAGCTGCCACCCCCAGGTACAGGACCCGGGCTGGCGTTGGACCATGTGCAACCACACATGTTGCACATGCCTAGGGTCAGTGCTGAAGATACCCTCTGCCTACAGCACTGCAGAAAAACAGTTATCTGGCTTTTGAAAGCCTCCAAGGAAGAATGGTCACTGCAGCACATGTGAAGACCGGCTGCCCTTTTAAAAAATGGCACTGGTGCTTCTGGTGCCATTTTGGGAAAGGGTGTGCATGTACAGAACTGTCCCAGTGGCCATTTTGTACATTTGCAGGCTTTTTCCCATCTGTAAAATGGGAATGTGTGTGTGTCCTGTCTCTCCCTGTATTCCCTTCACCTTTGTCCAACTTAGATTGTAAGCCCACTGGGCAGGGAGATGTCTTAAAAAAAAATTGTAACTGTAATAGTGCTGCATACGCCTAGTAGCGTCTGATAAGTAGTAGTCGTTTTTTCAATTTTTTAAAGATTTTGGTAACAAAAATGGACCTTTGTTTTATCTGTTTTCATCACCCTGGCCTGTTTTCATATTTTAATTACTAAAATGAATGGGCTGTCATTTGTTTTAGTAATTAAACAAAATGAAAATGAACTGCACACCCTTAAGTGAAACCACACCCTTTCTCTAGACTTACTAGAGCAAGAGCCCTTCCTGGGATGATTCACACCACTTACCTTTATAACACTAACAAGACAGTGAACAATATCTATTAAGGAGACTGGTTTTGAGGGTTTTCTGAAAGAAAAACATTTCAGTAATACATCAAACTAATCAAAACAGTTTCCTGTTAATTGCAGACAAAATTAACAGGAGTGAAATAATACACATTTAACGCTATACTTTGTTTATTATAGATCTGCAACTGGCCTCCCAAAGATCCAGACATGCCCAATTAATCAAAGGTGCCCAAATCAACTTGGAACCATTGATGCCTGAATGTGACCTGATGGGCTGCTGAGACATGCTGCTTGGCCTTTGAAAGTGACAGGCCCCAGCTGGGACTGTGCAGTTCTAGCTGGGGCCTGTTACTTTCAAAGGTCACTCCCCCTGCCAAGAGGCATTGTGTCATGGCTGGGCCTTGAACCCATGGCCCTTGAGGGCTGGAGTGCTCTCTGGTGCCCTGCGCCATCTGGTGGGCCTGAAAATGTATAGGTTTTCCTCCTTTCTGTCTCCCGCTGTGTGGTTGCTCCTTGTGTGCCACACCCTTCCCCAACTGTATCTGCTTGCCCTAGCCCTGCCTCCCAGCTTCCTGATTGGCCACAGGAAGTATGAAAGCCTTGGTATGGTTACAGGAAGCTGGTGGAGCAACGCCTCTTCCCCATTTGAACCCTTGCTGTGTGTATGGTAGAGTAGCATCCAGTTCTCTGCTCTGTAGCAGGGATTCCCCCTTGATTGTGTATAGTGTATGCTTGGTGTGTTCCCCTGCCTCCCTGTTTCCCCCATAGCCTGTGTGTCCAATTCCCTTTGTGTGTTTCCTTACCTCCCTGTTTATTCCATAGCCTGTGTGTCCAATCCCCTCTTGGTGTGTTCCTCTACCTCCGTTTCTCCTGTAGCCTATGTCTCTAATTCCCTTTGTGTGTTTCCTTACCTCCCTGTTTCCTCTATAGCCTGTGTGTCCAATTCCCTCTTGGTGTGTCCCCTTGCCTCCCTGTTGCCCCCCCCCCCCACTATTTAGGGGTTCCCTTCCACAGGACTTGGTAGTTCCATTCCGGGGCCTTGTTCCTGAATACCCCCTGGGCCGGGGTCCTGGTAGTCCCCAGAGTTGCAGCTCTCGGTGGTCCTTCTGCAATTGCAGAGCTCTGGGTGTCAGATCCCTGTGTCCTTATCTTCTTTGTGGTGTGGGTTCTTCCTTCTTCTGTCTGACCTCAATGTTGAGTTAGACCCTCTCTGAAGCTGGGTTTCCTGGCTACAAGAAGAGAGTAGGCTCTTGGGTTCCAAGCTATTCTAAGAGGTCCTCTTTCCTATAAGCTCCCTCCCCTTACGGGTGTCCTCCCTCTTCCTTACCCACAGGGGAGTGGGGTTTCCCTCACCCGTATTCCCCGATACCCTGTCCCCCTGCTGATAGACCCTGTTCCCGCAAGTTTCCTTCCCTTACCGGGGTCCCTTCCTTTCTGTGTCCTCAGCGGGGTGGGGTTTCCCCCATCCATACTCCCCTGAGAACCTGTCCCCTCTGACAAATTGTACGGGGAGAGAAGCGCTGACCGGCCTTTGAAACTGACAAACCCCAGCTGGAGTGCTGCACAGCCAGGCTCTACATAGCTCTCAGCTTGGGCTTGTCAGTTTTTCTGGAAAATGTTCACATTTTCAGGCATTGGGCACCCATCGCTACTCATTTTAGTACCCTTGCAGCTCTAGAATGTGGCAAAGCCTGAATGTGCTATGAACACATTGAAAACATTTAGAGACGAAAGGAATTGATAAGTGGGCTGTAAGCTGGAGAGGTAAAGTATTGTGCTCCAGTGGTTAGGACTCAGTACTGAGGCTTGGAGGCACCTGTGTACTAGTTCCAACTCTGCCATTACCAGTTGTGTGACCTTGCTCTTCACCTCTCTTTTTCTCAGATTCTCTTCTCCATCATTTATTTGTCTTTTAACTTTAAGCTATCTAGAGCAGGGATTGCCTTAACTTTTTTTTTTTTTTTTTAATGAGATGCTATCCTGAATGGCCACCCAGATGCTACGGGTCTGCACACCTGTCTGAAGGGGTATTTTCAGATGTTATGAGATCACAGTGAACCTGTGGTCACTGTGACTCGCACGTCTGTTTGGCGGCAGCCAGATGTTCGTCACGCTCAATCCCCACATGGGGTCAGTTTCAACCACGCTTCCCAGGCTAGCCGCACCATTTCCCTGGGAAGCGTGGTGAAAGTGATCCTCGGTGGGGATCAAAGAAAAGTAACATCTGGTCAGTCACCATGACCCGGAAGCACCGGCGGGATTCCAGACTGTGGTGGGTTCGGCCAGACGCTGCGGCCGCATTGGCCCCGTCGCCTGCCCATCTCCCCAGAGGGTGGGCGGCGGGGAGCGTGGAGGGGGCGGGTGTGTGTGGCTTCACGTTGCACCACGTGGCCCCGCCCCCTCCCCAATTCCCCGCTGGGATGACTCCAGCACATCTGTTAGGGCGTGACGCGGTCGTCCCGACGGGGGATGACTTTATTGTTTTTGTGATGGGGCCAACTGGCCCTGTCACATCTGAAAACACCCAAGGTAGAATGACCAGATCCGTGCTCCCGTGACCCACACATGGAGCTCTGCCAGGAAATCCTGAGTGCTCCATGTAGGTCACGCCGAATGGATGAATGGGAACAGACATCCACAGAGCCCCTGGTTATATGAATAGCAGAAGCCAGCCATGACACCAGACTGGTCTGCTACTCATAGCCATTATGGGTGGTAGGGTTGCCACCTGAGGTATATTTTTCCTGTCCACTTATGAAAAATACATGTTTCCATCTATATATTTTTCCAGTCCACTTATGAAGCATTCATGTTGCAGGGCCTGCATTGGTACCATAGATACCCCACAACATGTATTTTTCATAAGTGGACTGGAAAAATATACCTGGGGACAAGCCTAGTGGGTGGGGGAAGCAGCTTTTGTACGTACAAGGAACTGACTAGGGAGCATGGTTGCCCAGCACTAAAACCAGGAACATGTCACTTGCAAAGGTGAGCGCGCTTTCCCCTCCCCCCCCTCATAGTCCATGATGGGGGGATTGCTTAATCGTAGCTGCCTCTATGACTGCCGTAGTCATGCTGGGAGCCACCTGTTAGGAACCCCCAGCTAGGCTGGGGAGTGATTCTGGTGTTGCTGCTGCTATTATTTATTTTTATGTATTTATTTACTTAGGGCAGCTTACAAAACTAATAAAAACAATGCATATAAAACAACATAAAAGCCCAACTCCCAACCTTTCCCCTTCCCCAAACCCCCACCAAAACCTCCACTGGGGGTACACACTCCCGTAGCCCACTCCCGGCCTCACACAGAGAGAGCACTTCAGGGAAATCTGGAGTGCTCCATGTGGGGCAGACCAAATAGATGCCTAGGAACAAATGGCCACAGAGCCCCTTTTCATATGAATAGTGGAAGCCAGCCATAACATCGGACGTGTCTGCCGCTCATAGGACCTTTTTTAACACAGGACACTCTCCACTCACTACCCACCCAACCACTATACATGATTGATTGATTTAAACTTTATTTGCCACAACCAAAGGTTATTGGCAGACTATACATGTTAAAGGACACCCAATGCTGCATCCCTGCAATAAGTATAGTGGGGGAGGGGGGAGGGTAGTGGGTGGAGAATTTCTTCTGTGAAAATGCCCACAGACACACACTGTGGGTGGAGGAAGCAACTTATACAAGTTACAAGAACTGACTGGGAGCGCTGGGGAGCCTGGTTTCATTGCATTATATGCATTGTAATATGTCGGGGAGCATGTAAGAAGGACCTTACAGGCTCTATAAACATAATGATGAGTACCCATCCTCCTCATGTAACCATATGTTTTAAAAATCTTTATGTGGCAGGGCACCTCTTTACAGGTGTAAGTTTTGTCAGGACCAGGCTACACACAACAAAGTCTTCAGGGGAATTAACTCAAATTGTTTTATTCAGCAAAACATAAAAGTCCATATAATAAAAAAGTCCATATCATTCCCTGGGTCAAGCTTGTTCTTGGTTACCGCCAGGTAGAGTTCCCAACTCTCAGTCCATAACCTCTCAGGCTCTAGTTCTTTAGCAGAACTTGCTTTAGGCTCTTCTCAGGCTCTCCCAGGCCCTCCCACACAACACCTAGAGCCACCCAGATCCTTCTCTGCCAACACCCAACTGACAACACCCACTTCTGATTCAGCCACTTCTTTTTTATAGGAAGAGCCATGCCCCAAACACACTGGCTTCCTGCCAGCGGCCATCTTAAGACTTTTCAGCCATCTTGGCTCCTTTCCAGACCCTGTGATCCCACTCTGCCACAGTTTAATTCCAAATCATTCATATGGAAATCATTTGTGCCCTACGATTTCCTGGGACCTAAACATTTTCTTTCTGCTTATGCTCACGTGCCATAGAGAACTGTATATACTCTCTAGAATATGATGATCACTGTGTGTAATATAGATCACATTCAGGCTCCTTTAGGATCCTGCATCATTTCCCCATTTTCTTCTTTTTGCTTTCAATACAGGAGCATTTTAAAAATGCACAACATGGACAGTGGGGCTTGAAAAATATGGCCTTTTGTCTCTTAGCCACAGTTGTCAGAACCCTTTATATTTTCTTTACACTAATTCATTTTGGCTTATTAGCCATTGATAAACTAACTAACTAACTACAGCGAAACGTAACACATGGGCATTGACAAATTAAAAAGCACAATGAATTGTAACAAAGAAATGAGTGGGCTGAGGTTTTTTTCCCCCCATGAAGCTAAATGAAATTCAGAAGGAGCAATCAAAACAAAAGTGTAAATGTGATTGAGTTTTAGCATAGGCACTGATTTCCACAGATCACAAAACCATTTCCAAACTAAAAAGGAAACCAGATGGTAGGTTATCTAAGTGTCATTATTTGCACTTGATACTAACTGGGTCTGCCAAGTTCCAGATTTTTGGACTAGGAAATAGATCCAAAATGTTGTATCTATGAGGATAGTTTTTAATTTAAAAAGCAAGAATACTTTGAAACTGTCACACAAACTGTGTGGCACCACATTTATGAATGCTAAATAAAATCCACTGAGCTCATACAGGGGGAAATCTTTGCATTTTGTGATCATAAGTTTACACTGATTTCAGTGCAATAATAGGGGACACTACAGTTCCAGGTTTGCTTCCCTGAATTATGACTAGAAATATATTCTGATTTTTATTTACCGCTCCCTCCCCATAACAATGAATTTCAGCTTACTAAAGTGATAAATTATTTGATTACTATGTCCAGCATAAAAATTAATTCTGTGCAAGATAACTAATTAATAGATTTAATTACCTTTAAGAGGTGAACATCAAAACAAGCAGATTTATAATATTAAAAATGTGTCAAGCAGCTGGCATGAAATTAGAGAGGTCTATGAAAATTTGGTTGTAAGGTATTTCAGAGAAACATATAGCTTAGCCTTCCAAAAGAGCAAAGGTTTTTTAATGTGAATCGTGGCTTTGGGACTGAGATTCTGATTTTGAAACAATATAAGAGGAGCTGGATTTTAAGATAATTGGTGCTTTGTTTCCTAAAAAGAAGCAGGTCTTTGGTTCTAAATCATATCTCAGTCACATGTAGATTGTTTTTAGTGATATTATAATGCAAGTGACTATTTGCTTTCTTCACATAAAATGTTCAAAACATAATTTGGCAGGGTTTACTGTTATCAACACCCTCTCTGATCAGAAGAGTCTAGACTAGATTAGCAATGTGTTTGTCAATGTTCTTCTACCTTAGCCCTGAACTTCAGAGAAGTGAGTGGGAAATCTTTCATATGTTCCTAGATGTTATTCTGAGATATTTTCCTCGTTTACCTTAAATTCATGTCTACGGAAATTATACACTGTGGCATAACAGCAATAGATGGATAGTACACAGGAAATAGGAAAGAATCAAATTCAATCCCTAGTCATTGCACAATTTCTGGCACATAAACATTCTAGTAGAAAGGCGAAAGGAAATGGGAAAGGTATAAGAATGTCATCTTCTCGGGAATAAGAGAGGAAAAAATTGATAGAATGCCATAAGTAGTAAGGCAAGAGATGCAACAAGCAGCATTAAAACGGGCTTTTCAGCGATGCAGTATCTTGTAGTACTATATTTAAAGGGCCAGGCAACAGATTGAAAAGATCTAGAAAAGATTGTATAAAGGAGTGACTAGAAACTAAGGAGCAGCTCTAAATTAGTACCTGTGGATAATATCCTCATTTTTGGGTACTGCATTGCATACCCGGGTAGTGATTGAATTCCTGGAAACCTGAAAAGTCATTAACTGTCATCACTATCATCAAGTAGGGGCCTCAAGTAATATTTTCTCTTCATTACATTTCTGAGGTTATTTTTTTATTTGACTGGTATGCAGAGCTCCTAAAATTCCTTTTTGCTGGTGTGGCGGTTAACCACAGTAGTTGAACTTGCTTATCAGTCATACGAGAGAGTTTTCCCCTATGATTAGCACAGAAATCTGACATGCAGCTAGGAAAAACAGCTGAGTATACACTAAAACTCAGATTTTCATGGGATCCTCAGGGCCATAATAACAAGGAATCAGCACCCAAAATCCAAAGGAGTGGAGCCATATCAGAAAGGGGCACCTTTGTGATATAGGAGTGTGTATGTCTTTTTTGTTATTACAATAACAATTTTTTAAATGATATTTTCGTTACTGCAATAACAAAAACAACAATCAAGAATAACGATACCGATACCGAAAACAAAAATGAAAATGACAATGTCGTTATTGTTCTCATTATTATTAGTGCTGTGGCAGATGGGTTTGGGATAAAAAGTAGGGATGGGCAAACAGATCACGGTTCGGGTTCGACCGTTCAGTTTGGCTGCGTTTGTTTCATCCGTTCGGTTCGCCCGGTCAGTTCGGCTCTGTTCAGTTTGTCAGTATGGATGTTTGGCTGTTTGGTGGTTTGGGTCAAATGTTGAGTTTGGATTAGGTATTCAGTTCTGTCAGGATCAGTTCGGTCTTTAGTTTGGTGCAATCAGAAACTGAAAATAACATTTGGTTTTTGAAATAAAAGGAAAAAACTAAAAAACATATTTCTGGCTATAACATTTTTGTTTCTTATTACTTTTGATGAAATTTAGGGAGATTGTACCCCAAATGGAGGGCACCAAGTGTACCAAAATTCAGAAAGATTAGATAAAGAAAACCAATTCTGGAAGCAATTGAATGTTGTGATTTTAAGAAAAGCTCCATACACATTCATGGCTACAACTTCTTTATCTTGCATCCAATATTCATGAAACTTGTGTATATCACATCCCTCCATATGCTTAATATTTCTGCCAATTTTAGGAAAGAGTGGATAAAGGGTCCCAAGGATATAAGACATAATCCTGAAAATATATTTCCAGCTGTAACATTTTGATATTCCATTCTGTTTACAGGATATTTGACAGGAACGTATCAAGTACCTGTTCTGCCATTTCAGCAAATGTACAGGAGATTTTGATAAAGGGACCCAATTATATAAGCAATTGAAGTTGTCCCTGTGAAGATCATTATTCAGATGAATATCAGCATATTCAGTGCCAGTCAGAGGCAGGCACCCTGCATGGCAGGGGGAGAGAGACTGTAGGAGGAAGGAGGTGGAGCAACCCCAAAGACTGACAGACACATTCAATGGCCAAACACATTACTGCAAGCTTCTAGCTTTACAGGACCAATTGGTAGTGGTTTTGAGGTGGGCATAGGGGGCGGCCCTGTGGCGGGCATAAGCAACATAACTGGGACTTCTGAGATAGCATCCCAGCAGTCAGGAGACATAGTTTAAACACATCCAGGCTGGCCAACTATCAATCACATCCTGCAGCACTGAGACAGAGGACATAAGAGAATTTCTATTGACTCTTTCCTAAACAGATGCTTCTGACTTCCCAGAAACAAGTGGGGGAGATATGTTGGGATGGTCCCAGCACAGAATGAGGATATTTGGTTGACATTTCTGTTGGCCAATTTGCATCACAAACCGATCTTATACCACAGTGACATAAGAGAATCCCAGGCATAGGCCCCTTCTCTACATATGTTGTACAGGCATATAAAATTGGGACCCTTTATAATATCTTTCTGATATTTGGCAGAGATGATCATGAAAGTGAAATATATAGTCCTGCCAAATTTCATGTACACTGGTTGGACTACAAAGATGTTATAGTCAGACATACATTTATATGTTAATTGCTTATACCACCAAGACCTTTTGTCAAATCCTTCTGAAATTTGGCAAAGGTAGTTACTATGGGAAGGGGTATAAACTGCATTAGATGTGAGGCAAAGAAGTTACAGCTAAGAATGTATATGTAGAATATTGCAAAATACAATAATTCAACTGCTCCTAAAATCGAATTCCTTTATCCAATTGTTTGGAAATTTGGTTCACGTAATTAGTTCTATTGGAGGTAGAGGCACCCCAGATTTCAGCCACATAGCATAAAAAACAAAAATGTTAGAGTCAATAATGTGTTTTCCATTGAAACCAATGGAAATTCAATTCCGAACTCACCGAACACATCCGAACCGAACGTTCGAATTCGAGTTCGGTTCGAAAGTTTGGTTTGGTTGAATGAACTGTTTGAGTTTGGTCCAAACTTCCGAATTCGAGTTTGGTTCGAACGTTCGGTTCGGTCGACCAAACTATTCGAGTTCGGTCCGAACTCCGAACTTCCTAACCGCGTTCGCCCATCCCTAATAAAAAGCTTGGGTTTGGAGTGAGGCTTTCAGAATGTGCCTCTTCAAAGCTTCGCATCTCCAGCTGCCACTACTGCTGATAACGGGCAGCACATCACTTCCGGTAGCACGGAGAGCATATAAACACTCCCCGCGCAGCTTTCTTCTTGAATGAGGGGCCCAGGAGTTGCTTCTAAACACCTCAGTTAGAAGTGGCCTCAGTGTTTAAACAATGACCTTTTAAAACCATTCTAATAAACTCTTACTATCTCTGCCCCTAAGCTCTCAAGAGACACAGATGTCACTTTTCTCAACAAAGATGTCAAGTGATTCAGAAATGCAGATTTAATGACAATAATTAAAAATATTATACTGCATCATTATATATGTGCAGTGAGTTGTCACATTATGAACTGTTTGGATGCTGTGCTGAGCAAAATTAACAGTCTTCACATGAAGTCTCTATGGTTCCTTTTATTAGCAAAATACAAACAGGCAATGTATTTCATAAGAAGCTGGGGGGGGGGGGCGGGGGAATGTTTGCACTGCTATTATCCCTGTCCTCTAAAACATTTTATTTTAAAACATGCTGTTCTAGTCAAAGAAGGGTTCCCTCCTCTCCAACACAAAGAATTAATGAATGTATTTTGATTTATATTTAAATTTTACAAAATACTGTACCTGCATTTTGAAATATCATTTCAAAATATGGAGATGGAGGTCAGATCTCTGAGAGTAGACATGCACTGCGTGATAAGGCACTTGATAACAATTTTTCATTTTAACAGTTTCTATTATCTATCTTTCAAAAACAATGTAAGAGATTAATCAGGCACAGGGGAGGATTCATAGGGCTAGAAACAGATAAACACAAGGTCTGATTGTTTCAAATAACAAACTTTATGTCACAGGAAGACCTGTTGGCTCCCTGTTCCTTTAAAGGATAGTTGGCATGGCAGAGGCCAACCCCTTTAAATGAGAAGCCACCAGGTGAGAGGGCAGCCAAAAAGTGATCTTAGGATTCAGGTGTGGGAAGGTTTGGTGACTGAGATGTGGTAGGCGAGCTGAAGGCATCCAGGTGCTGAGAATATGAGAGAACAGATCTGGAGAGAGAGAGCAGAATACTGGAGGCTGGCTCTATCCTTGCCAATGGTCAGAGTAGGAGGGAGCTGCAGAGTGGGGAAGTGGAGATCAATGAGAGAGGTTTGCCAGAGGAAGCAGCTAGAGTGGCAACCTGATCTTGACCCAGCGGATAGGCAACGGAGCCCCATGGTAGGACTGACAGAACTGAGACTGAAACGAGGCAGACAAGTGAGGAGCAACCTGAACCAGACAATAGCATAACGGGATCAGGGCCAGCAGGGGCTGGGGTAACAACCCTACTACGCATCGTCCCTTCAGCTATTTTTTAAAAAGAAAATGTATTTCAAGAAGCACATTTTGTTCTAATCTAAGCTGAAGTTATGGTCAGGAATTCGCCACTTTCTGACCCAGCAGAACTGTTCCCTGTGTTTAAAACCATACCTTTTTACTTTACTGATAAAGTGGAGTCTGATGGTTTTTATGGATCTTAACATTCATGAGCATTCACAGTAATGGGGTTGAGGGGGGTTAGGTAATCTTCATTTGTCTGTTTTTGTTTTTTGGCTTGCTCCCTATCAACAGCATTGTTAAATAAGGTCTTTCTTGATTAGAGCTGGGAACGGGTGACCCATTAGGGGGGTTCATGAAGGTGGGGAAAAGGCCTTCTCGCTTCCTCCCCTCTCCCTCTGCTCAGAAAAAGCTGAGTGGGGAAGCCCCGAGCTCAGTTGAGTAGTGTTCAGACTGAGGAGGAGCTGGAGCAGGAACTGGACGAGAGGAGCAGTAGCCTGGCAGTGAGGTAAGTCAGCCCAAGGAGTCAGGTAGCCTCTTGGTCACATTCAGGTATCAGATGGTACCTGAGCACAAACAGGGCCAATCAGGCACCCCAGATTTGACGGAATGCTTAACTTGTCAGGTACCCGGTTGCAGCTCTAGTCTTGTAGGGATGGGCGAACAGATCGCAGTTCGGGTTCGGCCGTTTGGTTCAGCTACGTTCGGTTCGGAAGTTTGGTTTGGCTGCGTTCGGTTCGTCCATTTGGTTCTGCAGTTCGGCTAGTTCGCCGAGTTCGGGTTCGGCTTTTCGGTTTGGTCATCCTAACAGGTCATTCGGTTAGGTCGTTCGGCTGTTCGGTTCGGCCATTTGGCTGTTCGGGAAGTATTGTTATGGTTTTTTGTTTTGTTTTTTATATGGTTTTTTGGTTTTTTATTGGGTTTTATGTGGGGTTTTTTTGTTTTTTATTTGGTTGTTTGGTTTTTATATGTTTTGTTTTTTTTAATCAAATATATCTATCTATCTACACTAAATCTAACTGCTATTAACTATTCTAAATGCTATGAACTAAATGGATTATCTAATAAGTACACAGACCTACTCCTACAAACACTAAAACTAAATCACTAACGCTATCTCTATCACTATATCTCATATCCCATATCCATATGGATATATATACATCCCATATATATGGGATGGGAGGGAATCACAAATAGAAGAGGAGTCTGTAGTGAAATACATACATTACATACTCAATGAGTCTGTACAGTGCATAACACAATGTTTCAGTTTATGGTTTAAGTTTCATTTTATTACAAAATTGAAATGAAACTTAAAGCAATCTAAAAATCCTACTCAACGCCTGCTGTTCAGGAACAGTGACTAGCTCAGAAGGTGTTGGGAAGGGGGGAGGCAGATAATTAGTTTCATTTCTTGCAAGCCTCTCCACCCCTGGTGCCTGGAAGTCTGCTCCTCAGTGACTGACACCTCCCTGTCATGTTTGACCTTCCAGTGAACTTTTTTTGCCACCCGAACTCATCCGAACGCGATCCGAACTGACTGAACTGTTCGGACATTTCGCTGTTCAGTGTTCGGTTTGTTCGGTAGGTTCGGGTTCGAGTTTGGTCGTCCGAACAGTTCGAGTTTGGGCCGAACTCCGAACTGCCGAACCATGTTCGCCCATCCTTATAGTCTTGCAGCTTTAGTCTTACTCCTATCCATGCAGGTACATTCCCATATGCCTATGCATAGTCCTTGTACAATTAGCTGGGCACCTTATAGGTTTTATCTACATGTAGCATAAACGTATAAGCATATTCATACGAAATAGGGAAGATGATGTTGGTGGCTCCACATCTTGAGTAGCCTCCAACAAGCACTTCACCCATAGCAGGATGTGTATTTGCACAAACACAGATTACACAAAGTGGGAAGGAAGAAAATGAGTGGGTGGCATTATGTGTGGCAGGCCTGATGTCTATGGCATGAAACCTTGCATTGAAGCTCCATAAGAGAAATGAAAGGAGTCTTCCACAGGTGAGTAATAGACTTGTCCCCCTGCTAGGCGCACCTTACTTCTGCTATGACCCCGAAATGAAATGAGGTCCCTAAGAGGCTGCTGCCCTTGCAGAGGCGGTTTGCATGTTGTTTTTGTTATTACAATAATGATAATGAAAATTGTTGTTGTTTTTGTTATTGTTATTATTATTATTGAAATAATGAAAACAACAAATAATAATAATAATGAAAATAGGAAGGAAGCCCTCCTTCCTCCTACAGCACTGTGACAGAGGACATAAGAGAATCTTTTTGACTTTTTCCTAAACAGATGCTTCCGACTTCCCAGTAACAAGTGCGGGAGAGATGTCGAGATGGTCTCAGCACAGAATGAGGATATTTGGTTGACATTTCTGCTGGTCAATTGGCATCACAAACTGATCTTATACCATAGTGACATGTAAGGGAATCCCTGGCATAGGCTCATTCTCTGCATAAGCTGTGCAGGCATATAAAACTGGAACCCTTTATCACATCTTTCTGGTATTTGTCAGAGAATAATCTGAAGATGTGGGATACAGTTCTGCAAAATTTTATGTACACTGGTTGGACTATAAAGATGTTACAGTCCAATCTGTCATTTTCATTTCAGAAGGATTATGAATAAGTTAATTGCATATACCACCAGGACCTTTTATCCAATCCTTCTGAAAGGTGGCAGAGATAGTAAATATACGAAGGGGTATAAACCTGCCAAGTTTCATCTAAAGTAAATGTGAGGCAAAGAAGTTACAGCTAAAAGAGTATATGAATCTTTTTTGCAAAATAATATAGTCCAACTGCTTATAGAATTGGATTCCTTTATCCAATCTTTTTGGAATTTGGTACACCTAATTGCTTCCATTGAAGGTATAATCACACCAATATTCAGCCACATATAATGTAAAACAAAAATGTTACAACTGAAAATGTGTTTTTCCTTGAAACCAATGGAAAATGAAAACAAAAGCAAAACAAAACAATTTGATATTTATGAAAATGAAAATGACAGATTTAAATAACAAAAATGAAAAACAAAAATGACATGAACCCCTAGTGCACACCTCTAAGAACCAGTACAAGGTGTGCATTGAAAAGTATATAAACATCCTCATTTCCTAGACTGTTAAAGATCTGACCCCTCATTGCACCTGAGGGAACACAGCCTGATTCCAGGGGGACAAGGCTTTTACTTGACTCTGGTTCTTTAACACTAGCAGCTATTGTGGGCTTTTAGTCTTGTTCTATGGATCAAAAGCAGCTACCACAGTTGGAAGCCTGCCGTCATGCAGTTGTTTGGATTGGGTCCAAACATCCATAACTGCATGGAATGGGCCAGACCCACTGACCTTGACAGCTACTCTGTTGATGACCTAGTCACCTTGTGAAATGATATCTTGACTAGGGCTGAAACTCGATCCTCAGAAAACTTCTGAATCCACTGGGGAGTCCAGTCCTTGGTTCTGAATTTCTGAAGTCCAAAGTTCTGAGTACCGTAGATGGTCACCGGAAAACTTCAGAAAACTTTGGAAGCCCTCATTGAGTGCTGGCACTATTGCGCAAGTGGAACAATCCAGAATGGTTGATGACCCCTTAGCCTCTAGAAAATTAAACTTGGTGCCATATTTGGTAGGAGGAGGGTATGGGAGGTGATGGATAAGCCAGACGGCAAGTTTTGATTGACTGGCAGGGGCAAAATAAAGTCTCTGCACAGCCATTTTCCATTCTCTTTAGTGAATTTGTCTGTGTGCGTTACACTGCTGATCTCTAAGTAATTGGCTTGGGGAGGAGGAGTGCCTGGTCTGGTCTGGCCATAGAGACAATGCTGGGGGATGGGTATTAGTTGTTGTTGTTTGTTTCCAAGGGCCATACCATGTTTATTTTATATTTTTTTAAAAAAATAAGTGGGTGCCACACTGCTACTGCCTGCTGCTTGGCAGGCACCATGGAGGCCAGCGGGATCTCTGTCTTGCTCCATTTCCCGTTGCCTGGACTGTCAAGTTACCAGTGCCACACCAATGCCATGCATTCTTAAAAAATAAGTGGCTGCCTGCTTCCTGCTGTTTGCATTGAAGTTGGCACCATGGTGATCAGAGGGATCTGCCTAGCTCCACTTCCCTTGGACTGGGATGTCCATATGCTAGGGGCACTGCCGGTGTTGCCACCAGAGCCAAATATACTTAAAGTTTGGGTGCTGCCTGCTGCTGCTGATTGCACTGTGAGTTGGCATCACCCTAGAGGGCTTGGTTGGCATAATGATTTTAAATTGGGCACACTGCAGATGGTGGGGCATACTGTGGATACACTACTGCTGGGTTTTTGGGTGGGATTTCTGCTCACAATTGCACTTTTGTCATGGGTTTGTCCCACTCTTGATTTGCACGCTTTGTGGTGGGTTTGTCTGCTAGCCTGTTTTTCTGGTCACTCCTTGTTTGGCAATGCATATGATTTTAAAGTGGGTGCACTGCTGATGGTGGGGCACACTGCGGGTAGACTACTGCTGGTTTTTTGGGGGAATTTCTGCCCACAGTTGCACTTTTGTGGTGGGTTTGTCTTCTTGAGCGATGACCCACTCTTGCTAGACTGCTTTTCTGGGCACTGCTTGGTTGGCATAATGACCTTAAAGTGGGTGCACTTGGTGCTGAGTAGTTCCAGTTTTCGTGATGCTGAGGTCTGAAGTTTTCTGAGGCCTGAAGTTCTGAGGTCTGAATTCCAAGTACTCGGACAAAGTTCTGAAGTCCAGCAGAGTACCTGGATCAGGTACTCAGAACTTCATTGTCTGAGTACCTGGAAGGCCTATTCGGTGCAGCCCTAATCTTGGTCATGGGCATTGACACAGTTGCTTGCACCTACGCATTCTCTCCCCCCACAGTGACAACATAAGTCCCCCTAGTATATAGGGGACCTGGGGAGGTTGAAGTGGGAGATTAGGGGGTTAGATTGGAGGTGGAAGAAATGTGCAAACGTGGTTCGGGAGTTTGGATCGAACTCGGTCCGTTCGGACGACCAAACCAGAACTGACCGAACCGAACTTGATCCGAACTTGAAAACGACTGAACAGTTCTGTATCGTTCGGGTGAATTCAGATGAGTACGGGCAGCAAAAACGTGATTGGGGGGTAGCTGAGGAGCAGACTTCTTGGCACCAGGAGTGGAGAGGCTTGGAGTAGCAGCTAGCCTGCCCAATCACCATCCCTTTTTTTCTCAGACCACTGACTTCAGTCTGCGATTGGACATGGGGAACATGGGGCTAGGCTGCACAGAGCCAATGGCGTTTATGGTAAGGCGGTCACAGCAAGTAACAAAAGTCATTGCCCTCCCCCCTTCCAACACCTTCTGAGCTAGCCACTGTTCCTGACAGCAGGCATTTTCATAAGTCTCCCTCGCCCAGCAGTTTGTGTTCCTTCCTATTCCTATTCCGAATCCATTGCCATCCTCCTCCTATTTTCACCAATTTTCACACATTTACCTCCCTAGTTTCATTTATTTAGATTTGATTAGATAGATTTAGGTGTTATTTTTATTTTTTAACCCTCCCTGTGTTCTTTCTCCCTACCCTCCATTGAATTTCAGGGAGAAGCCAGCGGGTGGTGCTGGGGGCTGAAACATCAAGCCCCCGGGCCTTGACCTGTGGCATTCCGCAGGGTTTGATCCTGTCTCCGTTATTATTTAATGTGTATATGCATCCCTTGGGGGAGATCATGAGAGGGTTCGGGGTGCGATGTCACCAATATGCTGATGATACTCAGCTGTACCTCTCCTTTTCAACTGACCCAGGTCCTACTGTCTCATTACTTTTCCAGCGTCTGCAGGCTGTGGTGGATTGGATGTGGCAGAGCAGACTGAAGCTCAATCCCGACAAGACAGAGATGATGGTGGTGGGCAGGGCGAGGGAGGTGCTGGCTCCCCTTGTGGGGGGTCCGCCCTCCTGTAGCCCAGCAGGTTCAGAGTCTGGGAGTGCTTTTGGACTCAGACCTCTGTCTTGATCGACAGGTGGAGGCGGTGGCTAAAGCCACCTTCTGCCAGTTTTATCTAGTACAGAGGCTGCGTCCGTACATTTCTGGGCCCAATCTGGCCACCCTCACCAACGCCTTCATAACCTCGAGGCTAGACTACTGCAACGCGCTGTATGTGGGGCTTCCCCTGAAACTGGTCCGGAGGCTGCAGCTAGTGCAGAATGTGGCGGCCTGTCTACTTACAGGGACGAGTTGGCAGGAGCTCATAACACCTGTGCTCCATATGCTTCACTGGCTGCCCATAGCGTACTGAGTCAGATTCAAGGTGTTAGTGTTGGTCTATAAAGCCCTGCATGGTTTGGGCCCCTCATACCTCAGGGACCGCCTCGCCCTCCGCACCCCAGAGCAATCCCTCCGGTCCACCAAGGGCAACTTTCTGGAGGTCTCCCGTGTAAAACGGGGGGCTAAAATGGAGAGAGCATTCTCGGTGGCCGGGCCGTGACTTTGAAACTCCCTTCCAGAGGAGGCCCGCCTGTCCCCAGGTCTGCTGGCTTTTTGCCGAGCCTGCAAGACCTGGCTGTTTTTCCAGTCATTTGGAGGGGAGGATGGGGTAGTTGGGGTTTGAGTAAATTTGAGTTTTAAGATATTTTTAATATATTGTTGCTTTTTTAGTATTTTTATGTATCTTTTGTTATTGTACACCACCCCGAGATGCCATAGGCATGAGTGGGGTGACTAATAAATATAAATAAATAAATAAATAAATCCTCCCCTCCTATTCCATCCCTGATTCCCTTCTCCTGTTTGGGGATTTATTTAGAGTAGGATTAGATTGATTTAGTTTTCATTTCAGTTTTGTACCCCTCCCTGTGTTGTTTGTTGTGAGCTGTCTGTGTTTCCTCCTGCCCCCCATCCCTGTGTAATATTCGATGATAGATAGATAGATAGATAGATAGATAGATAGATAGATAGATAGTACATGTCCAGAGAGAAAGGGAGAGATAGGCTCCCCGCTGCTAGGATGAGAGAGATGTGGACGGGTTAGGGAGGAGTAAGAGGTGCATCAAACAAAGCTGGTAACAATTTAAATATAACTTTTATAAAAACTTTTTAAACAACATACATTACAACTTTATAAAACAAAAAACAAACATTAATATATATACAAAGAAAGGAAAATAAATTAGAGGTTTGTGTGCCTGTCCCCCGGAACATGGGGGAAAGGAGAAAGGGGTGCACAGGACCGAGGGGAGGGAAGCACGTCCTCGTCCGTCTCGTACCCATGCTGTCTGACAACGTCCAGGGCCCCTGCCAAGGATGCCTTCCACTTGGCGACCTACTGGCGGTACAGTTTGATGGCTTCCTTCTCTGTGCGGAGGTACTCCGCGTATGCCTCTGCCTTGCGCTCCCTTTCTCGGAGCTCCTCAAAACGTTCCACCAGCCAATCCTCCATGGTGCAGGCTTGAACCCTTAGCCCACACATATATTTCTTTGTGGGCCTCTCAAGCTGTGCCCGAAAGGCCCTTGCCTCATGGGTCTCCTCCCGGGGGCTGGAGACTGCTCAGCGAAGCTGGAGGGGTAAGGGCTGTAGTGGTGATGCTTCTGCTGGGCCTTCCCCCCTTCCTTAGCAGTCTGTTCCTCCCTGGAATCCCTGCTGCTGCTGCACCTTCCAACCCAAGAAGGACCATGCGCCACCTCGATAATGTGGACGTTCTCCACGTGGGTGATGAGCCCCAATGTGGTCCCCGGTGACCCCCTTTTGATTTTTTTGTTGCAGATCTAAAGAATATAAAAAGAAAGGAACATAAGAAGTGCCATACTGTGTCAGACCAATGGTCTATCAAGCCCTGCCTGCATTCTGTCTCCACAAGTGGGTGACTGGCCAATCTCTCTCCCTGCAGGGGACTTCCTAACAGGTCATAGGGCAATCCATTCCCGGTTGTTCCAGCCCCCATGCCTTACCTTGCATTCTGCGAATCTGCCCTTGGGGATGTAGAAATATTTCCACACTGCGGACCTCATGGGCCTGGTTTCGGGTGGCTCCTGTGGCTATGACCTCTGGCAGCACCACCAGCATCCTCATCATCACCCTCTCTGAAACAGGAACACATAAACAACACCTACATAATATCATGCGTTCATGGTGATGCCTCTAGTCCTTTCAAGAGCAATACCCATTCTCCCACACCAAGTGGATGGATGGTGGTGCTGCTGCTGCAGTGCTGCCAGTGCCTACGCACCTCTTTCCCTTTCTCCAACGTACACCACCACCACCATCACCTGTGGTGCTGTAGCGTCTGTATGTTGAGACGCTGCTGCTGCTGCTGCTGCTGCTGCTGCTGCTGCTGCTGCTGCTGCCGCTGAAAGAACCCCACCCCTCCTCTGTGACAGATCTATAAATAAGACACGGGCAAATCCTGCTCTTCATGAGGTGCTAGGGTTGGTAAGTAGAAACCCTGGCTGGCACGTGTCTGTATGGGTGCTTCGACTCATGCCTGACTGCTGGAAGAGCCCACCCCCTGTCTCTCTCTGTGGCAGACCCAGAAATAAGACACACGTAAATCCTGCCCCTCCACTGCCACCCCCTGATGCCCGCTGTTTATGCCTGACTGTCCACCACCCTTATGCCAGCAAACTCACTATAAAGGATAGTATTCTTCTTGTCCTCAAAGTTATATGGAACAATAAACAAAAATAAATTTTAAAAACCCAATAGTGGCACCTCCTCTGCCCTCTTCCTCCTCTGGCAAGAAGCCAACCTCCACCACCTCTGATGGTCCAGGCTGGGCCTCCACCTTCACTTTCCTTAGTTTCATTTTTCTTTTTCTCTCACGCTCCATTTCCAACCAAACAAACCACCTCAACCAAACAATACCACACACACAGCCACAACACACACACACACACACACACACACACACACACACACACACGCTCACAACCACTTTTAACATTTTTAACACAACTCAGACATCTTTTCACGCAACTTTTCACAACCCAAACACACACGCACTTGAAATACCATTTCTGGTTTCCGGTTTTGGGCGTGATCACGGGACCAAATGATATTGATACCGATAACGTAAATAAAACCTTTGAAATTGGTATCGGTATTGATATCAACAATAATGAAAATAACATTGCACAGTCTTTGCCAGCCTATCTGAGTGCCCTGCCAGGTTGCAAAGCTGAAAGTTCAGTCTGCCTGCCTCAGTCTGCCTGCCTTCTGCACGTCTGCCCACCCTGTGGGCAAAGCTCAAAGCCTGTCTGTCTGCCTGCCTTCTGAACATGCCACGCTGCCCGTCTGCCCACCCTGTGGTCAAAGCTCAAAGCCTGCCTCAGTCTGTCTGTTGTCTGCTCATTCCACGCTGCCTGTCTGCCTGCCCTGTGGGCAAATCTGAAGCCCTGCCCCAGCCTACCTGCCTCTCATGCCAAGGTGGTTGTCTGACTGCCCTGGCAACCCTGGGTGATGTGCCCCACTGGCCTGGTAATCCTGCTGCTTCTGTCTGCCTGTCCGCGGATGCTCTGCCCTGGCCAATCCAGATGTGCCCAAGCAATTCTGCTGCTGCTGTCTACTGCTGTATGGAAGCTCTTCCCTGGAAAATCCTACCATCCTGGCTCCTACCATCCATGGTTGCTGCGCACAGACAAATCCTGCTGCTGCCATCTCTGCTGTGCCACGGGTACTGTGCCCTGGCAATCCAATGTCTGCCGCTGCTGCCAATGCCACCTCTGCTGTGCCATGGGTTCTGCTACTGGGCAATCCAATGTCTGCTGAGGCTGTCAATGCTTCCTCTGCTGTGCCACGGGTTCTGAGACAAGGCAATTTAATGTCTGCTACTGAATGTCCACATGATTCACCACCGGGAAAGGCTTGACCAAATGGCAGTAGAGCTTCTTGAGTTCTGTTGAGTACGAGCCAAGCCTGTAATTCCCGACTGAGTGGGGGTGCTGCCAGCCACCAAGCCCTGGCCGGGCCTCTGCTGCTGCTCCACCCATGCCAGTCAGCCTGCAAGCAAGCTCATCTTGGCTATTTCCTCACCTGCCTCAGTGATGATGCTGGATGGATACTTCCTCTAAGTCCAAATGGCTGTCTTTGTCCAACAGAAGCCGAGCTGGCTGTCCCTGGGCCATGCTGTAAGCGAATAAGGACCTTCCATGTGGAAGTTGTCATTCCAATTCATCCAGAAGTTGCCACTCCTGTACCGAGACCCACCCTCAGGCTTCTGGGGCTATCATTTTGCTTGCATGGAGATGTCATTCCACCACATCAAGAAACAGCCAGCCACTCGAGGCCCAGGACCCACCATCAAGGTTCTGGGGCTGTCATTCCGCTCACAGGGAACTGCCATTCCCCCACCCACCCTCAGGGTTCTGGGACATATGTTTCAGGCAGGGAAGAGGCCCGACCAGGGCTTGATGTCTGGCACAGCACCCATACGGGGCCAGGTATTGCAGACTGGCATTCTACTCACCAGATATCAACCAACTCTTCTGCAAATTGGGCAAGTAGCCCAGTGGTGATTCACGTGGTCAGTCATCCAGCCATCCACTGCCTGCCGTGATGGTGACTAGAAATGGAGAACTCATCCAGCATAGAGTGAGCAGAACTGGAGGCCCGCCAGCCTGCAATGCCCTGGCAAGCCAGGGTGCCAAGCGCCAAGCCTTCCTGGTCTCTGCTTTTGATAGGTCTCTGATGGGGGGCCCTGGAGCACCCCAAGCCTCCTGGCAGGTCCAAACTCGGTTCCTGAACTGAACGACTGAACCCAAACTTGGTTCCCAAACCGATCGACTGAACGGCGGAACATCCAAACCCCATTCTGTTCGCACATCCCTAGTAGGTGGTACTCGCTGCAGAAGATTTGCTTTGAGTATTGTGGAAAATCAGTTATGAATTAGATTTTTTCACTTCCTGTTGGGTGAAATCCAGCTGAGAGATGATGGGACCCTTGCTGGCTGGGGTTTTCAACACCTCCCTTTGAGAGGGTAGGTTGTCAGACATCCTTAAAACTGTGGCCTTCCAGCTGCTGCTCAAAAAACTAACTTTGGATGTCGTCCCTCCCTATCTCTAACTTTCCCTTTTTAGGTAAGTTTATTGAACAGGTGGTGGCCCAGAAGCTTCCGGCTCATCTCAATGCTGTTGGATTCCTGGACCCATTCCAGTCAGGTTTTTATTGTCAGTCCTTGGTCGATGATAGGGCTGAGATGAGAGTAAGTGTTCCTGTTCCAAAGGGAAATACTGACCTTTCAGGAGTGCTTACGAGTGTCCATTGGTATTTTGTCAGCTTCCAGTGATTCCGTGCTTCTGTCATTTTTGTGTCATTTTTGTCACTACCTGGGACTTTTTTTGTCACTCTCCAGGATTTTTTCATCACTATCATCACTTTCTGGGACTTTTCATCATTTTTGTTACTTTCTGAGATTATTTCTTCACTTTCTGTGACTTTACAACAGTTTTATGGCAGTTCTACACCATTTTCAAGGAATTTCCAGCACTTCCTTAGTGCTTAGCTGGCAGGTTTTTGTCTCCACAGCCCCCGGGAGCACACGCATGAGTGCACACAGGGTTTGGGACTGGTCTCTCGCAGCCACGTTCAACTTGTGAAAAGAAGAGAAAATGGCAAAAATAGTGGGAAAGTCATTAAGTTTCCATGTTGTGTGAACCTCGGTGAATGCCCTGCTTTCAATGGAAGCAACACTCAGTGAGATTTTTTCATTTTAAGTCTAGTCAATGATCTATGCCTGGAGATTGACAAAGGGAATTGTGCCCTGTTTATCTTGTTTGATCTTTCAGTGGCCTTTGATACAGTTGAAGACTGCTCTTGAGTGGCTCTGTTCATTCCTGTTTGGTATGTCCCAGCGGATGGTGATGGAAGATTGTTTGTCATCCCTTCAGGACCTCCTTTATGATGTTGCGCTGGGTTCCCCCCTGTCTCTGCTCTTGTTCAATGTGTATCTGAGGCCCTTGGGTGAAATCATTTGTAGGTTTGGAGTGAACTGTCATCAGAATGCTGATGACACCCAGATCTACCTCTCTTTTTCATCCCACCGAGGTCCTGGAGTCTTAGCGCTTATCCAATGTCTGGATGTTGTTGGGAAGTGGATGAGGATGAGCCAATTGTAACTGAATCCAGATAATACTGAAGTGATGATGGTTGGCTGACCCTGTGACTTGAAGGGGATTGGGACACCTGTTATTGATGGAGTCTGACTGTCTTTGGTCAATCAGGTTCATAGCCTTGGAGTCCTTTTGGATTCCTTGCTGCACCTGAAACATCAGATGGCAGCTATGGCCAGGAGCACTTTTCACCAACTCCATCTGGTGAGGAGGCTACGTCCTTTTCTGTCTTTCCATGCTTTCAGCACTTCAAGGCTAGATTACTGCAATCTGGGGCTGCTCTTGATGACTGTTCTTAAGCTACAGCTGGTGCAGAATGGCCCAGCTCTGTTCGGGGTTGGATTGCCGTGAGCATATTACACTTGTGCTTTACAGTCTGTGCTGGCTTCCTATAGCTTTCCAGGCACAACTCAAGGTTCTGGATTTGACCTTTTAAATCCCTAAATGGCATAGACCCCACACATATGAAAGACCGCCTTTCCTTCCATGTTCCGCTGCTACACCTGCAGTCTCCCGGGCATGCACTTTTCTGGGTACCAAATGTCAATCTTGTCCATACAACAAGGGCACACAGAGACACATTCTTGGTTTCTGCCCCAGTATTATCAAACTCCCTTCCCCCAGATGTCTGTCAGAGTCCAAACCTGAGCATATTCCAGAGGCAGTATAAAACGTCTTTGGCAAAGCATTTGACAGGTGAGGATAGGGGTCGAGGTGCGTTTTCTGGGGTGAGGGTGGGTATTTTATTGTATTGTATTGTGTGGTTTTATTATTTTAAACTTCCCTGAGCCTTCAGGAAAGGGTAGGGTATATAAATAAATAAATAAATAAAATAAAATTAAATAGGGACAGTCCCTCTTTGAATGCTGAATTCCACCGTACCCCTTTCAGTGATCAAAGTCTCTCTTTCAGGAGATACAATAAAAAAGAATGGAATTCAATAGGGATGGGCGAACAGATTGTGGTTCGGGTTCGTCCGTTCGGTTCGTCCGTTTTGGTTCATCCGTTTAGTTCGGCTGCGTTCGGTTCATCAGTTTGGTTTGTCCGTTCGGTTAGTTCGCCGAGTTTGGGTTCGGCTGTTCAGTTCGGTTGTCTGAACAGGCCATTCGGTTCGGCCGTTCGGCCATTTGGGAAATGTTGTCATGGGTGTTTTTTTGGTTTTTATATGTTTTTTTGGTTTTTTATTGGGTTTTATATGGTTTTCTTTTGTTTTTTATTTGGTTTTTTTGTTTTTATATGGGGTTTTTTAATTATTATTTTTATCTAATATTGTATATATCTATCTACACTAAATCTAACTGCTATTAACTATTCTAAATGCTATGAACTAAATGGATTATCTAATAAGTACACAGGACTACTCCTACAAACGCTAAAACTAAATCACTAACACTATCTCTATCGCTAAGCTAACTCCTACAACTCTCTACATCTATCTATCGATCTATCGATCCCCCCATTCCATATCCATATCCATACATGGATATATATATATCCATATATCCATATATCTGGATATATATATATGGATATATATATGGATATATGGATATATATACATCCCATATATATGGGATGGGGGGGAAATCACAAACAGAAGAGGAGTCTGTAGTGAACTGAATACATACATACTCAATAAGTCTGTACAGTGAAATGCATAACACAATGTTTCAGTTTTTAAGTTTCATTTCAGTACAAAACTGAAATGAAACTTAAAGCAATCTAAAAATCCTACTCAACGCCTGCTGTTCAGGAACAGTGACTAGCACAGAAGGTGTTGGGAAGGGGGGAGGCAGATAATTAGTTTCGTTTCTTCGAAGCCTCTCCACCCCTGGTGCCTGGAAGTCTGCTCCTCAGTGACTGACACCCCCCTGTCATGTTTGACCTTCCAGTGAACCTTTTTTTGCCACCCGAAAGCGATCCAAACTGACCAAACTGTTCTGCCATTTCGCTGTTCGGTGTTCGGTTTGTTCTGTATGTTCGTGTTCATGTTCAGTCGTCTGAACAAGCCGAGTTCGGGCCGAACTCCAAACTTCCGAACAGTGTTTGCCCATCCTTAGAATTCAATCTTCAAGTACCTCTTTCCTGCTAGCCTCCCAGAAAAAGAGTACTAGAGAAGACAATGGAGATGATAGAACAATAAGAAACTAAGTGGAAAGATGATCAGGAGAAACTCTGTCCCTCTTTATACACTTGGAATGTTGGGAAGTGTGTTTTTAAATGTATGAAGAGGAAAAGCTTATTCACTGGGATCTATTGGCACAGGAGGTGGGGTTTCCCCCCTTTGGCTGCTTAAAATATTGTACGGTATGTTTTTATGAATTTACATGTACTTAGATTGAAAGTTGATCTGAACAGGTTTAAACAGATAACCAAACTGTTATTTTTTTTAGGCCACTTAAACTACAGTGACTACAAGGGCCTGAAGCCAATCCAAACCAAAATAAATACTGGTCTGTCCAACCTCCCGCAAGGAACACCTGAGCATTTGCTTCTTGTCTCAGGCAGAACTCCAGTAATCTAACCCATCAGTTTCTTCCTTAGAGTAACAAGAGGACATAAGTTTAAATTGCAATAAGCAGATTTTGGTCAAATATTAGGAAAAAACTTCCTAACTGTAGAGCAATTCAATAAGTTGCCTAGACTTGCCTCCAGTAATCTGGATGCATTTATCTGCAGTTTAAGAAGATATTTTTTTTGTACTATAATGTTTTAGTTAAGATGATTAATGTTGTTTTTGTCTTAGTTCAATGTAATGCTATAAATGTTTTATTGGTTTGGAAAATGAATAAATTGAGCTAGTGATTAATTTGATGTTTAAATGGGGAAAAAAATAGTTTAATAAGTATTGCCAAATATTATTTGACTTTATTTTCAGTGGTTCAAAATGTGGAAAAGATTCTCCCTAAATAGTATACTCTAGTCAATGAAAAATTCCAGGATTTATTGAAAAACTAATTTACACTAAGTAATTTTTGCAGCCCCAATCGGTGCTGTACTGTAAAAGGGAACAATGCATATGGCATGAAGATCATTTTTTCAGTCCTTTTATAACATTGTTCACCTCGGGTGAAAACAGACATGACGCTAACCATAACCACCCTTTAACCACCCTTGGTGGTCATTTATGCATGTTTCAGGGCTGCCTAGGGCACCAATAGAGCCCTGCAACATGCATAAATAACCACCAAGGGTGGTTAAAGGGTGGTTAGCGTCATGACTGTTTTTACCCCTTGTCTGCCTCTTTCCTTCTTTGCAATTCTAATACAGTTGTGACATTACTGCAACATAGACAACATAAGTGCTTCTATTCAAAGGTGCCAACCTGCTGATGCTCTGCCTTGCCAGTTGATTTAATTACATTCTAAAAGAGATATTGGAACCACTTTTGAGAGAGAGAGGACTGGAATTTCTCCCAAAGCTTGAACAGCAAATCCAAAATGACTTGGTCATGGAGGGTTGTTTTTTTAAAAAAAATAAAGCTTACCTTTTGTATTTTAAATAAATGAGTTAGACCTCCGTGCACCATCTCTGTGAAGCTATTTTATCCCTCTTTTGCAAATAGGAAAAAAAAAAATTCCCAGAGTCCCAAAGCAACTTTTAATTGAATTAAATTATTTATTTAAATTTATACCCTATGCTTCCCCTAAGGCTTATATTCTATGTTTCCCCTAAGGCTTAGGGGCAGAGTGGCTTACAACATATAAAAAACACCAAATATAAAATACACCAAATACATGTGTTTGAATTAGTTTTTCAATAAATCTTGGAATTTTTCATTGACTAGAGTATTTTATATTTGGTGTTTTTTATATGGTGTAAGTCACTCTACCCCTGAACCTTAGGGGAAGCATACAGTATACATTTAAATAAATAATTAAATTCAATTAAAAGTTGCTTTGGGACTCTGGGAATTTTTTTATTTATCTGAAATATATATACCTGAACCTCGTAAACCCCCACCCACCAAACTCCTATCCCCACCTGCCAAACACTTGGACAAAAAGAAAGGTCTTGCAATGCCTTTGTAGTAATACCAGCAAAAGACCCCAGGTCTTGTGAATCTTATCCTAGATCTAAGTTTTAATTGGTAGGTAATATATACCTCTGATACCAGTCACTGCATTACATATTATAATTTTAGTGGAATAGATGTGGAAATACTAAAACACCTGCAGTGAGGTGGGATCTGGGCAGGTGTAGTCTTAGGGTCAGGTAACCTAGGCAGTTGCCTAGGGCAGTGGATTTGGAGGGGCGGCAGAAAAGCCTTCCCTCCTCCCAAGCCACCACCACCCGCTGCCACAGCTGCCTGCACAGCTGAGCTCAGATTGGCTCAGCTGTCCAGGCAGCTACAGTGTCCAGATTGCAACTGTGGCAGGGGCTGGTGTGTGCATGCTGGCCCTCCCCCGCCCACTCCCTGGCCTGCCCCCAGACTCCCTGTTTGCTGACCTCCAGACAGCACAGTCATCCCAGCCATCCAAGCCTGTATTATGAAGACTTAACCTGGAGCTGGCTGCCAAGAAACCTGGTGGGAATGCATGATGAGGAGGCCAATGGTAAGAGAGCCTGACACTTTCTAGAGGTAACATGGGGTATTTTCAGACGTTACATGGTCAATGTTAACCACAGTCAATTCCCTGTGGTGGCTTGGACCACGTAACATCTGTTGGGGGGAATGGATGTTCCCCCCCAGATGTTACCACAGCGGGGAATCACATTCACCACGTGAGCAGCAGAATCAGCGGGACTGGAGGCCGTCGCGTGGTGAAGGCGATTCCCCACCATGGTGACCCCCGCCATCATGTCTGGACGGCGGCCATGGCCCGGAATCACCGCAGGGATTCCGGCCTGTGACCATAGCGGGCGAGCGCTGTGGAAGCATTGGCCGTGGCGGCCGCCCATCTCCCCAGAGGGTGGGCAGCAGGAAGCGTGGAGGGGGCGGGGCCATGCGGCCGCATGTTGTGCCATGCAGCCCCACCCCCTCCCTGATTCCCCACTGGGATCCCCCGGCATGTCTGTTAGGGCGTGATGGGTCATCCCGGCAGGGGATCAATTCATTGATTTCGTGACAGGGCCAATTGGCCCCGTCACGTCTGAAAACACCCATGGTAAACTCTTTCGGTGTAAGCAGAGGGATGGCAGCGCCGCAACTGCTCTGTTTCACCCCCAGGTGGCCCATCCATGTAAAGGTGGCATGCCAGATGTGCAGGTGGAGCAGAGGTGGAGCAGGCACTGCTTGCTCTGCTTGATCCCCACTTGTGGTGCTCTGGGACATCCTGGAGCATTGACAGTGGAGTGGGTCACCCAAACCTGGGGTAGTGGCTGGAGGTGGAGCTGGTGTCTTTCTGCTCAGCAGATGGCCACTGTAGCTCTGCTGTCAGCTGGCGGTTGCACAAGGCAACCCCATAGGGTGCAATCCAAGTGGTAGCATATACTGCCCACCAGTGCAGTGCCCAGTCAGGCAGCAGGCGTACGTGCGCCCCGTGCACGCAGCAAGTCACTTGGCACAATGGAGCATCCCTGCTGATATGACTCCCCCAAGCCCACACACACTGCAGTCTGGGGAATGGAGCAGGCAGGGCTTCATCCCCCAGGCTGTGGGGTGGGTGGACTCGGGGGGGTGGTGGTTTCGTATCGGCAGGGGCATGCCATTGCACCAAGTGGCTTGCTGCATACGGGTTGCACATGTGTGCTAGCATAAGTAACCTGCCCCTGGTGTAGGCACACATTGTGCAGAGTGCTGGCTTGCACCCAAAGCATTGCAGGTGGCAGACTAGAGCATCGGGTGATCTGCCTGAAACTCTATGGTGTGGAGGGGGGGCACCATCTGGGCGGACCGCAGGTGACAGCAGACACCAGGTCCATGTAAACCCAGAGCAGGCAGAGCTGGACATGGGAGGACACAGGGCTGGCGACACCTGGAGCAGGTCTAGGTGTGGTCAGCCCCAGGTCCATTTGAAGACACCCTTTGTCTCTCCATACTGAAAATAAAGTAATTTGGTGGAGCAAACCTGAGTTTGAGGTATTTTGGAGACCTGGGTAGCAAGGATTTGTGGCCAGAAAAGGCTGCCTCATGACTGCCTAGCTCAGATGTTCTGATCCAAGTTTACATTGTAGTCTTTACTGATTTTTGTACTGTCAATCATTTAAAAAAAATTAAATACATCCCAATTCTTGTGAGGAATTTTCCTGGACCACTAATGGAAGTGAAAGAGCTTATTTATTACAGAATAGCACTGCTCATATCTGGCACATTATCTGTTCATTTGTCACCCACAATGCAGCCCATCACCAATCTAATTTGTCTCCTGGCCTCATTAGATTTTTAACATTGGCCATTATCAAATTGCACATTTACTAATAATTCTACTTCATACTGCCAGTGCTCTCCAACTGACATTCAGTTTTCTTTTGCTTACTCGCCTCTTGCTATTGGCTGTTTACAACAAGGACAGAGTTGGCACATCTGTTATGAGAAGCTGGATACCAGTATCACATACGTTAAGAATACAGCTGCTGTACTGAGAAAAATTTCTAGAATTCTTACCAAGAATATTACTTTAATAGTTTTGGGAATTTGGGTCTGATCCAAAAGAATACACGCACCTGTAAGTAACTTTCCTTGCATGATTGACCTTACTGAAGCTAGCAAATCTCCTTGCACAACTAAAGTGACTCTCATGCATATCTAGAGAATTGGTCCTATTTGTCAATTGACTGTGGGAGATTGCTTCTTCCAAAAACAGTAGCATAAAATAAGCTTTCCGGCCGAGCTGTGATATTTGATTTGTGATGTGCTGAAGAGGATAAAGCTGGTACAAAACGGCATCATAAATAACCGGTCTTATCGCAATATGTTTATTTGTCCATGATTATGTTTGCATCTTCTCTATGGCAGTACATAATACCATATGAAACAATGTCTGTGTCTATAGGCAGGTATTATAGAGCCAGAGTAACTATACTTATACATTTGGACAGTAGCTTCAAACTATCTCCAATTTTCCTCCTCAACTATCCCCAAAATAAATTATCATCCCTTAAATTTTACATGCTTACTAGCACAGTATTAGAAGCACAGAAAATAAAACAGAAGAGTGTTTTGAGGTTCTGATATTTAAAAATTCTTGCCATTGGTCTTTGAAGTGTCCTACTTCTTGATTCATCATCTCTCCAAATAGCTTGGACTACAAACTCTGTATTTATTTTGCTTGCTGGTAAAAAGTGTTTTTATATCTGCTTATTTAGATTGGCAGAAAACTATCCACTAAGGTATGCCTATGACCTCTGTTACCACAGTACATTAACAACTTCCATCCTTTAATGTATTCTGTCTCACAACACCCTCCCTGAAACAGTAAAGTACAACCATTCCTGTGTTTCCACATACACAAGGAATTTCTTGGCAGAGGAGGGAACTGAACTCTGGCCTCCTGTACCCCAGAAAAACATACTAACAACTGAATACTCCTTTCAGAATTCAAGATGATTGGGAGTAATTACAAAGATCATCAGGAATGAAACATGTAAAACTTGCATAGGTCAAACATGGAGGAATGTTAACAGTCAGGCTTAAGAAGTATCGTGGGAATGACAAATGGGTCTCTTACCTCTAGGTATTTATTCCAGAGTTGACTAACCCCATTCAGATCACAGTTGAAGATTCCTTACTATAGCTGAAGCCAATATTCATGGTGAATATCCTATCTCACTATTTTGCTCACTTTGAAACAGGTCTGGTGGTAAAGCAGTTACGTACCTCTTTTTGGTTCATGTTGTTTCCAGAAATGAATAAAAGCTCTGCTAAACATTCACTGTTTTCCACCTGTAATACAAAGTGATTTCTGTGACTGTTTTGATTTTAGATTTTGTTTGTTTTTCTTGAATGTTAATGGCAGGTGGAAAATCTACAGTTTCCGAGCTTTAATTTGGTATATGATGTATGTAGACTGAGATTGGAATTACGCCCCAAACTTCTTGCTAGTAAATTCATCTGGCTATTGATGATGCATCTCTGCCAAGCTATGTGCATAATCTCTTGCCATTCTGAGGTGCGTGAATGGTGTCTGCAAATGTGAATCTTGCTGTTTTGCATGACAAATATTTACATTTTCATCAGCCACACCTTTTCCTGACAGTTTTGTAGCACCTGTGACAGTGACTTTCACGCATCTTAGTTTATTATTATTATTAACAAACATTTATATAGCGCCAGTAGTGTACCTGGCACTTTACAAAGTAATAAAATAGACACGGTCTCTGCCCCTAGGGCTTAAAATCTGAGAGACAGGAGCTGGGGGAGAGACATAGGAAGGGGAACAGAGGGAGAGACAAGGGGTCTAACATTCATGAAGATGCGAGGTCTCAAGTGCACGTACTTGGCTTGGTTACGATGAGAATGACAGCAGGCAGGTCCATGT
>QEPC01007418.1:1138204-1170826 GCA_003113815.1 Sphenodon punctatus | reverse complement strand
CCTGCCTCAGTCTGCCTGCCTTCTGCTCATGCCACGCTGCCTGCCTGCCTGCCCGCCCACCTGATCAGGTTGCAAAGCTTTAACCTTGCCTCAGTTTGCCTGCCTTCTGCTCATGCCATGCTGCCTGCCCATATGCCCACCTGGTGGTCTAGATCAAAGCCTGCCTCAGTCTGCCTGCCTTCTGCTCATGCAAAGGCATTCTGTCTGCCTACCCTGGCAACCCTGGGTGATGTGCACCACTGGTCTGGTAATCCCGCTGCTGCTGTCTGCTGGTCTATGGGTGCTCTGCCCTAGCCAATCCAACTGTGCCCACATAATCCTGCTGCTGACATCTGCTTCTGTATGGGATCTATTCCCTTGCGAATCCAACCATCCTGGCTCCATGGGTGCTGTTTACAGGCAAATCCTGCTGCTGCTGTCTCTGCTGTTTCACGTGTTCTGTGCTTAGTCAATCAAAGGTCTGCTACTGCTATTGCCAATGCTGTCTCTGCTGTCTGTGCCATGGGTTCTGTGTCCTGGCAATCCAGTGCCTGCTGCTGCTTCTGCTCTCTGTGCCATGGGTTCTGTCCCCAAGCAATCCAATGTCTGCTGCTGCTTCCAACTCTGCCTCTGCTCTCTGTGCCCAAGCAATCCAATGTCTTCTGCTGCTACTGCCAATGCATCCTCTGCTGTCCGTGCCACGGATTCTGTGCCCGGTCAATCCAATGTCTGCACCAGCTGCCTCTGGGAAATCTAATGTCTGCTGCCAATGCTGCCTCTGCTGTCTGTGCCATGGGTTCTGCGCACTGGCAATCCAATGTCTGCTGCATCTGCCAATGCTGCCCATGCTCTATACCAATCAGAACTCATGTTGCACACCTGGGTTTTGGTCACCACCATTTTGGAAATTCCCTGCTAAAGAGCTTGGAGTCTGGCAGCCATATCCCCATAATGCACTCCCCAGTTTGAGAACCACTGGCTGATTTGATCTGTGGCAGATCAGGGAAGAGAACCCAGGCCTCTAGAGTCCCCGACCAGTGCTCTAACATCTGCACCACCTCTTATTGTGCATCATACAGCATCTAGAGAGAAAAAAAATCTATATCTGAATACAGCATCTAGTACACAGATGTAGACTTTGCTCACAGCCTCTAGGTGCAACTGCAATATAAACAATCATACTCAATTCTATTCTGGGTGGGGAGGAGGAGATAGAACAAAAGAAAGTCCTTTGTGAATACATTACTGCAGGCAAGTTCATTATCAAGCCCTTCTAAATCATGCCATGCATGTCTCAGTCCTTTACAAACACTGGACTAGATTGAGTTCCACCAAAGAAATTTGGGGAACTGGGGATCTCAGGCCCTTACCCTCCCAATATGCATCAGGACCTAACACTAGGCAATCAACAGGGAAATTGGAGGGCGGTGGGGGATGAGATAGTTTTATAAACCCAGGAAAATTCTCAGTGGCATCCTAAAAGGGGAACAGGCTAAAGCAGATCTTGGGGAGGTAACTTCCCAGTTGCTGCTTCACTTTCAATACTCAGACCTTCAGTAGCTACAGATGTGTTGAGCACCCTTGGACCCACTTCTCTGTGGCATGGGGACAGGGAGCAACAGAGAAGCAAGCCACAGCAGTGGCCTGAAGACTGATTTGAGATGGACCTGGCAGACTGAGCACTTATTGTGCAAATCAAGAAGTTTACCCTGCCCTGATCCTCAGCTAGAAGTCAGTAAAGTTTCACTGAGTTTACACCAACTGAGGACCTGCCTCATTAAGTCCCACAGTGAGATGGGGAAGCATTTAAGTGCCCAAGGTCAACTGTAAAGACTGAGGCTGAATGCACAAGAGCACTGCTAGCTGTGTGCCCCAAACCCAGTTCCCCCACTCGTTCCTATACAGGTTCTTACTTCTGTGAACCCCAAGAACTGTAGCCCTCTGGATTAGAACTGGTAAAGCTAAAATTCAGACTATTCCAAACCAGGAATTAGAATTGTGCTCTCTTGACTCCTGTCCCACAACTGAGCAATGGTGCCCACTCAAAGGCTGCTGAAATCACATGTCCAGCTGGGCTACCCTTGTTTAGCTCCAACTGTCAAGCACAGTTTAATTTCCCAGGCAGCAGCCTGAGAGGTTTAAGTACTCCAGAACAAAACCCCACTCCCAAATCCCCTGGATAATCAAACCCAAGTCTTTTGTCATGTAAGGAGCAATACATCTTGCTGTGGAAGATTTTCTCCTGGAGATCNAGGCAAGCTGTTCCCTCAATACTCAGCCAATATTCTTTTACTGTGGCTGCATCTGAAAACATTAGGGATGTGCGAACAGAACCGAGTTCAGAAATTTGTTTCGGTTCGGTTCGAAAATCGAGTTCGGTTCGAAAGTTCGGTTCGGTCTACCAAACTATTCGAGTTCGGTCGAATTCCAAACTTCCAAACCAAATTCGTACATTCAAAACCTTTTTTTTTGGCCTTCCGAACTGGTTCAGATTCGACAGAACAGTTTGGTTGAATTGGAGTTCAGTTCTAAAGTTTGGTTCGGTCGACCGAACTATTCACGGATAGATAGATAGATTAGATTATAGTAGTTGTTAGGTAGGATTATAGTTAGCTATTACAGTTGTTAGCTTAGTTTATAGAGGTATAGTGATCTAGTTTTAGAGTGTGTTCTTTATATTCCATTATTTAGTTCCATAGGTTTTATAATAGTTATTAGAGGGTTAAATAGCAGTTAAATTTAGTGTAGTGTAGATAGATATAATATTTGATAAAAACTGTAAAAAAAAATAAATAAATATATATTTAATATAATTTGTGTGGTTTGTAGAAATGGAGAAGGGAGTTGGAAGGAGCTGTCATTCTGAGGGGCAGTGCACTGTTTATACTACAGGAGCTCGAGACCATCATGTGGCTATTATTTGAACAGGGTGACTTGAGCATGCACAACTCAGTTGTGAGAATGTTGGGAGCCATCTCAAAGAACCTTCTTTATAAGGCAACAACTTTCTGATCAGCACATGGGGAGGAGCTGTTTGTAAACAAACAGGTTTATCTCCAAGTCCAATTGCTGCTGCTGCTACTGCAGCGGGAGCCCAGAAGGGGAGGCAGCGGAAGGGGAGGAGGGGGTATGTGTCAGCCAGCAGGGGGGACCCAGGGCAGGGGAGGGGAACCAAGCCAGGACAGGTGGCCGCAGGGGCTTTGTTACCAATGGGTGTGGGGGGGAGATTTAAACTGCTGGGTTCGACTCCATCTCTGCAGTGCGGGGCTCCTCCCTCGGAGGCTGCTGCAGGGCCATGTGCCTGGGCACTGGTGGCACAAGCCTCAGGCTGGCCCTGGATGGTGCACTGGTGGGAGGACCCAGAGTTGTCATTGGACAGTGACAGGAGGGGTCCTGAAGTAGAGTATAGGTGGTCCCTGCTTCAGGTGGAAGTCATGGACTGTCCCCGCACCTCTAAGAACCTTGAAGCAGCCTTGAACGCCATAGTGGGGGAGTGGGTTATGCCTGGTTCAGCATTCACCCCGGGGTGTGTGGTGACTGATAATGCATCAAATAAATATAGTGAGGGCTTTATGCGATGCAAAATTTATCAGCATCCCTTGCACCGCACACACCCTCCACCTGGTGGTCACGGCTGCTCTGGGCTTGGGGGAGAAGGGGATTGGGGCAGGCACCCTTAGCTCCCTGATAGAGTGGGGGAGGAAGCTGGTGGCCTTCTTCAACAGGAGTGTGAAGGGCAGCAAAATCCTCCGGGCCAAGCAGACTGAGCAAGGCTCCTCAGGGCATCTCCTGTTGCAGGACCTGTCCATGAGGTGGAATTCCACCTTCCTTATGCTTGAGTGGCTTGTGGAGCAGAAAGTCACCTTGCATCAGGTGGAATTGGACACGGACAGTAGGGCACCTCCAGGCTTCAATGGGCCAGAATGGGAGATCCTGGCACAGACGGTCCTAGTTCCAAGACCGTTCCATGAAGTGGCAGAGACCATCGGCTCCTCCACAGTCATGATAAGCCAGGTGACCCCTCTGGTCCAGAGTCTCCATGGAAGTCTGGAGGAGATCATGTTGCAGGGGCAGGAATGTGGCCGTAGGGGCAAGAAGCTGGGGGCTGAGGTGGTTGGGCTGGCGCAGAAGCTTAAGACAGGCCTGATGGCGAGGTTCGACAAACTTCTTCAGTGGGGGGAACATGTTGTGGGAACCATGCTGGACCCCAGGGTCAAGGGCAGCATGGCACGCAAGTCATCCCTCTATGGTCTCTGGAAGGATGATCTTGTGGGAAGGGTCCAGAAGGCAGAGCGGGCTCTGGAGAGTTCACGTTGCCAGAAGCAGCAGGAGGATGCCCAGGGGTTGGTGGGAGTGGGAGCAGCCGCTCCTCTCAGCCAGTGGGGTCTATCCCTGCCCCCAGCCTGAGCAGTAGCAGCAGCACCAGCACCCCTACTGACAGCAGCTCCTCCTCTGCATGGCCCACAAAAGAGCAGGTACTGACAGCGTGGCTGAGGGCAGTGGTGCCCAGGGACAGCTATGAGAGGGAGTATGATGGTACCTCAGCAGCAGGCGATACCTACCTGGATGAGGAGCCATGCAGCGATCCCAGAAGTGATGCCTTGGCCTACTGTGCCAGCAAGACAAATGTGTGGCCGCCCTGTCCAAAGTGGCCAGGGGATTATTGTCATGCCCACCAACCAGTGTCCCCAGCGAGAGGGTGTTCTCTGTTGCGGGGGACATTTGCTCCCCGCACCGCATGAGACTGGGGCCAAGTTGGTGGAGCAGTTGATCTTCTTGAAGGTCAATCTTCTTCTGCTGGGATTCCCTGAGCTGCCCCAGGACAAGGAGTACTGGTGCAGTGGCACACACCATCCCATGCCAGGGGCAGTCTTGGGAAGGGGCTCCTCGTCAATAAGTGTTGCTGCTGCTGAGCTGAGGTGCTGTCCCTCCCACTGCTTAAGTGGCACCTTACCTGCCCCCCTCCCTCCCTCTCTCTCTCTCTCTCTCTCTCTCTCTCTCTCTTTCATACTACACGGCCTTGGCCGACCTATCTGACTGACTGCATGCTGCAGTGTGGCATTGGGAAACTGAAAGCCTGCAAGCTGGCCTCTGGCTAGTGGCTCGATAATCTCAGCCCACCTATCTGACTGGATCTCTCTCTCTTGTGCAGTACAGTCTTCACCAGTCTATCTGAGTGCCCTGTCAACTTGGTGCCAAGGTCCCAGCCTGCCTTCCTTACTGCCTCTCATACCATGCTTCCTGCCCACCCAGGTTGCAAAGCTTGAACCCTATCTCAGTCTGCCTTCCTTCTGCTCATGCCACGCTGCCTGCCTGACTGCCTGCCCAGGTGGTATACATCAAAGCCTGCCTGTCTTCTGCTCATGCCACGCTGCCTGCGCTCCCACCAGCCCGATCAGGTTGGAAAGCTTGAACCCTGCCTCAGTCTGCCTGACTTCTGCTCATGCCACACTTCCTGCCCACCCGCCTGCCTGCCCAGGTGGTCTAGATCAAAGCCTGCCTCAGTATGCCTGCCTTCTGCTCATGCCATGCCGCCTGACCGCCCACCCGCCTGACCAGGTTGCAAAGCTTGAACCGTGCCTCAGTCTGCCTGCCTTCTGCTCATGCCATGCTGCCTGTCCACCTGCCCACCTGCCCAGGTGGTCTAGATCAAAGCCTGTCTCAGTCTGCCTGCCTTCTGCTCATGCCATGCTGCCTGCTCGCCCAGGTTGCAAAGCTTGAACCCTGCCTCAGTCTGCCTGCCTTCTGCTCATGCCACGCTGCCTGCCTGCCTGCCCGCCCACCTGATCAGGTTGCAAAGCTTTAACCTTGCCTCAGTTTGCCTGCCTTCTGCTCATGCCATGCTGCCTGCCCATATGCCCACCTGGTGGTCTAGATCAAAGCCTGCCTCAGTCTGCCTGCCTTCTGCTCATGCAAAGGCATTCTGTCTGCCTACCCTGGCAACCCTGGGTGATGTGCACCACTGGTCTGGTAATCCCGCTGCTGCTGTCTGCTGGTCTATGGGTGCTCTGCCCTAGCCAATCCAACTGTGCCCACATAATCCTGCTGCTGACATCTGCTTCTGTATGGGATCTATTCCCTTGCGAATCCAACCATCCTGGCTCCATGGGTGCTGTTTACAGGCAAATCCTGCTGCTGCTGTCTCTGCTGTTTCACGTGTTCTGTGCTTAGTCAATCAAAGGTCTGCTACTGCTATTGCCAATGCTGTCTCTGCTGTCTGTGCCATGGGTTCTGTGTCCTGGCAATCCAGTGCCTGCTGCTGCTTCTGCTCTCTGTGCCATGGGTTCTGTCCCCAAGCAATCCAATGTCTGCTGCTGCTTCCAACTCTGCCTCTGCTCTCTGTGCCCAAGCAATCCAATGTCTTCTGCTGCTACTGCCAATGCATCCTCTGCTGTCCGTGCCACGGATTCTGTGCCCGGTCAATCCAATGTCTGCACCAGCTGCCTCTGGGAAATCTAATGTCTGCTGCCAATGCTGCCTCTGCTGTCTGTGCCATGGGTTCTGCGCACTGGCAATCCAATGTCTGCTGCATCTGCCAATGCTGCCCATGCTCTATACCAATCAGAACTCATGTTGCACACCTGGGTTTTGGTCACCACCATTTTGGAAATTCCCTGCTAAAGAGCTTGGAGTCTGGCAGCCATATCCCCATAATGCACTCCCCAGTTTGAGAACCACTGGCTGATTTGATCTGTGGCAGATCAGGGAAGAGAACCCAGGCCTCTAGAGTCCCCGACCAGTGCTCTAACATCTGCACCACCTCTTATTGTGCATCATACAGCATCTAGAGAGAAAAAAAATCTATATCTGAATACAGCATCTAGTACACAGATGTAGACTTTGCTCACAGCCTCTAGGTGCAACTGCAATATAAACAATCATACTCAATTCTATTCTGGGTGGGGAGGAGGAGATAGAACAAAAGAAAGTCCTTTGTGAATACATTACTGCAGGCAAGTTCATTATCAAGCCCTTCTAAATCATGCCATGCATGTCTCAGTCCTTTACAAACACTGGACTAGATTGAGTTCCACCAAAGAAATTTGGGGAACTGGGGATCTCAGGCCCTTACCCTCCCAATATGCATCAGGACCTAACACTAGGCAATCAACAGGGAAATTGGAGGGCGGTGGGGGATGAGATAGTTTTATAAACCCAGGAAAATTCTCAGTGGCATCCTAAAAGGGGAACAGGCTAAAGCAGATCTTGGGGAGGTAACTTCCCAGTTGCTGCTTCACTTTCAATACTCAGACCTTCAGTAGCTACAGATGTGTTGAGCACCCTTGGACCCACTTCTCTGTGGCATGGGGACAGGGAGCAACAGAGAAGCAAGCCACAGCAGTGGCCTGAAGACTGATTTGAGATGGACCTGGCAGACTGAGCACTTATTGTGCAAATCAAGAAGTTTACCCTGCCCTGATCCTCAGCTAGAAGTCAGTAAAGTTTCACTGAGTTTACACCAACTGAGGACCTGCCTCATTAAGTCCCACAGTGAGATGGGGAAGCATTTAAGTGCCCAAGGTCAACTGTAAAGACTGAGGCTGAATGCACAAGAGCACTGCTAGCTGTGTGCCCCAAACCCAGTTCCCCCACTCGTTCCTATACAGGTTCTTACTTCTGTGAACCCCAAGAACTGTAGCCCTCTGGATTAGAACTGGTAAAGCTAAAATTCAGACTATTCCAAACCAGGAATTAGAATTGTGCTCTCTTGACTCCTGTCCCACAACTGAGCAATGGTGCCCACTCAAAGGCTGCTGAAATCACATGTCCAGCTGGGCTACCCTTGTTTAGCTCCAACTGTCAAGCACAGTTTAATTTCCCAGGCAGCAGCCTGAGAGGTTTAAGTACTCCAGAACAAAACCCCACTCCCAAATCCCCTGGATAATCAAACCCAAGTCTTTTGTCATGTAAGGAGCAATACATCTTGCTGTGGAAGATTTTCTCCTGGAGATCGCTTGGGGTACTGTGAGGAACTTTCCAATCAAGTACTGCTAGGAAGAAAAACTCAGCCAGCTTGGACAGAATGGTGCTTGCCTATCTCTTAGGACCCACTGACACATGTTCAACTGATGTTCACATGTTCACATCTTGATGTCACATAAGGAGCAATGCATCTTGCTGTGGAAGATTTTCTCCTGGAGATCACTTAGGGTACTATTGAAAAGAGTTTTGTTTGGGAACATGGGGTTTCTGCTCTCTCTCTCAGACATCATTAGTTTCCTCTGACCAATTTGACCATCTTTCCTACTAACACTTTCTGTTCTTTTGAATCAATGAATGAACACATGTACTAAATAATGTCTTACCTAATTTCTAACAGTCTTCATAGTCCTAAATAACAGCTACAATGGCCTACACAAAAGTTACATTCAAAGTGTTACATACTTATAAATCCAGTGTATACTTTTGGTTACATTTCAACAGAGTGAGTTACAGTAACATTCAATGTCTGTTCTGGCACATTTGTGTCAGATGAAGCACTTCTGATTTGGTAACATTGTAGCAAGGAAATTAGCATCTCTGTTAGGCCCATGCCATATCATAAGAGTCCCCCCCTTGTTAACTGGGCCATTCCCAGTTAGTACATCACTTATTTTGATATTTTGGGACAACATAAAATGCTCTGTGTCTTAAAGCAACTATCTTCCTTTTAATCCAACACACAATGTATATCACAGTAATAAACAACACAACTTGGCTCACCAGAATGATAATGATTGGATGTATCAAGAGATTTAATACCCCAGTTGCAGTTGGTGACCATCCAAAAATACTTTCCCAGAATGAGTGCTTAGTGGTGTATTCTACTTCAGTAAGAACCTGGGTAACCTTGTTTCCTTCTGCTTTCAAAACAATTGCTGCATGGCCCAATGTGTTTGCTAAACTTTGTATCTTGGTGTGGAACATTTGGGTATCCTGTATTGCCTTATAAATTGCTGCTGCCAAATATGCAAAAGACATGTTCCACAATTGGAAACTATCCTTATCCCATAGGTTTTTCCATTCATTAGCATGCAGTGTCCATGAATAATTGCCAATAGATATTTTGGTAACATTGCATATCACTATAAATCCATTGTCAGGGATATCTTGCAAGAATATAGAATTTAGTGTCACTGTAGTATTTGGTTCAGCAGCAATAGGAAAGCACTTGTGTCCCAGGATGTATACCTGAGGTTTCTCAAATGTCATGGTATCAACAGTGCACACATATGAGTCATCATTATGTCTGCATTATTTGTATTCCTGGAGTGGTAATGGGAAATAATACTTTGTGTGTCTCCACACATTACACTGGGAATCCAATTCGTATAGTTCCACCTCTGTGGTGCCTTTTAATTGCCATAAGCCTGGAAGAGCAAATTTTAACCATTGACTTTGTGCAACCCAGGGATATGCCTGAACTGCACATGCTGATGAGTCTCTTCCCTTTGGGTTGGCTACCTGAATGTGTAAGGTTAGCCCAGTTAGTATGTATGTGATGTGGTGGGCCAGGACCTTGGTCCAGACAGGATCAATGTTTTCTCTAATGGCAGAAATTGACCACAGGTGTCTATGCATCTTTCCTGATTCTAAGCTTCCAATGATGTCATCCAGGACACTCAATGCTCTTTCTTGCCATTGTGTGCACTGAATAGCCATCCTGGTTGTGTTAGCCAATGCTACAATAGCATTATCTGCTGCCACAGTTTGCTGATTCATTAACCTGTACCAATCAGGCAAAGTGAGAACCAAATGTTTGAGTCTCTCCTGAAGGACTCTTAGTTAGAGGTTGGCGTAGTGAACCCAATAAACCTCCTGCAGTTCCCAATTTGTTGGCCATTGTTTCAATATCTATGCTATTCAATACAACTCCACCCATGCCTATCCAACCTGACACATCTCTGATATGTCTGGATTGACTGGCAACATTTTGGTTTTCCTCCTCTGTTCTTAAATATTGGAAGGATTGCAACCAGGCTTCAAAGAGTGGCTCAACATATGGTGCACACTGTAATTGTCTTCTACTAATGTTATATGTCCCATTGTGTTTGTATGGACGAGGTATTATGTGGGTGTTCCAGTCCAGATAACATATGTGTTTACATAATCCTCTCTTGGGATTACAAAGTTGTTTCTGCATCTATACCCTGTGTTTAGAATGCAGAAAGCTGGGTCCCATGGAGACTGGATCTGTGTATCATTTTTGAAAATAGCCAGTTTCCCAGGAAATTTTAATTTTCCCCACACAATATCCTCCTGCATACCTAACATGCATGTCCTAGAAATCCATACATTCTTAACATTATTGATGGTACATTGCATAACATTTTCCCATTTAAGTGTGACATTTACATCTCCTCCCCCCAAATTTCATACTTAACAACCGGTACACAGGTGTTCACGATGTCTGCTTCATGGGTTCCATCAGCGCNGGAAGATTTTCTCCTGGAGATCGCTTGGGGTACTGTGAGGAACTTTCCAATCAAGTACTGCTAGGAAGAAAAACTCAGCCAGCTTGGACAGAATGGTGCTTGCCTATCTCTTAGGACCCACTGACACATGTTCAACTGATGTTCACATGTTCACATCTTGATGTCACATAAGGAGCAATGCATCTTGCTGTGGAAGATTTTCTCCTGGAGATCACTTAGGGTACTATTGAAAAGAGTTTTGTTTGGGAACATGGGGTTTCTGCTCTCTCTCTCAGACATCATTAGTTTCCTCTGACCAATTTGACCATCTTTCCTACTAACACTTTCTGTTCTTTTGAATCAATGAATGAACACATGTACTAAATAATGTCTTACCTAATTTCTAACAGTCTTCATAGTCCTAAATAACAGCTACAATGGCCTACACAAAAGTTACATTCAAAGTGTTACATACTTATAAATCCAGTGTATACTTTTGGTTACATTTCAACAGAGTGAGTTACAGTAACATTCAATGTCTGTTCTGGCACATTTGTGTCAGATGAAGCACTTCTGATTTGGTAACATTGTAGCAAGGAAATTAGCATCTCTGTTAGGCCCATGCCATATCATAAGAGTCCCCCCCTTGTTAACTGGGCCATTCCCAGTTAGTACATCACTTATTTTGATATTTTGGGACAACATAAAATGCTCTGTGTCTTAAAGCAACTATCTTCCTTTTAATCCAACACACAATGTATATCACAGTAATAAACAACACAACTTGGCTCACCAGAATGATAATGATTGGATGTATCAAGAGATTTAATACCCCAGTTGCAGTTGGTGACCATCCAAAAATACTTTCCCAGAATGAGTGCTTAGTGGTGTATTCTACTTCAGTAAGAACCTGGGTAACCTTGTTTCCTTCTGCTTTCAAAACAATTGCTGCATGGCCCAATGTGTTTGCTAAACTTTGTATCTTGGTGTGGAACATTTGGGTATCCTGTATTGCCTTATAAATTGCTGCTGCCAAATATGCAAAAGACATGTTCCACAATTGGAAACTATCCTTATCCCATAGGTTTTTCCATTCATTAGCATGCAGTGTCCATGAATAATTGCCAATAGATATTTTGGTAACATTGCATATCACTATAAATCCATTGTCAGGGATATCTTGCAAGAATATAGAATTTAGTGTCACTGTAGTATTTGGTTCAGCAGCAATAGGAAAGCACTTGTGTCCCAGGATGTATACCTGAGGTTTCTCAAATGTCATGGTATCAACAGTGCACACATATGAGTCATCATTATGTCTGCATTATTTGTATTCCTGGAGTGGTAATGGGAAATAATACTTTGTGTGTCTCCACACATTACACTGGGAATCCAATTCGTATAGTTCCACCTCTGTGGTGCCTTTTAATTGCCATAAGCCTGGAAGAGCAAATTTTAACCATTGACTTTGTGCAACCCAGGGATATGCCTGAACTGCACATGCTGATGAGTCTCTTCCCTTTGGGTTGGCTACCTGAATGTGTAAGGTTAGCCCAGTTAGTATGTATGTGATGTGGTGGGCCAGGACCTTGGTCCAGACAGGATCAATGTTTTCTCTAATGGCAGAAATTGACCACAGGTGTCTATGCATCTTTCCTGATTCTAAGCTTCCAATGATGTCATCCAGGACACTCAATGCTCTTTCTTGCCATTGTGTGCACTGAATAGCCATCCTGGTTGTGTTAGCCAATGCTACAATAGCATTATCTGCTGCCACAGTTTGCTGATTCATTAACCTGTACCAATCAGGCAAAGTGAGAACCAAATGTTTGAGTCTCTCCTGAAGGACTCTTAGTTAGAGGTTGGCGTAGTGAACCCAATAAACCTCCTGCAGTTCCCAATTTGTTGGCCATTGTTTCAATATCTATGCTATTCAATACAACTCCACCCATGCCTATCCAACCTGACACATCTCTGATATGTCTGGATTGACTGGCAACATTTTGGTTTTCCTCCTCTGTTCTTAAATATTGGAAGGATTGCAACCAGGCTTCAAAGAGTGGCTCAACATATGGTGCACACTGTAATTGTCTTCTACTAATGTTATATGTCCCATTGTGTTTGTATGGACGAGGTATTATGTGGGTGTTCCAGTCCAGATAACATATGTGTTTACATAATCCTCTCTTGGGATTACAAAGTTGTTTCTGCATCTATACCCTGTGTTTAGAATGCAGAAAGCTGGGTCCCATGGAGACTGGATCTGTGTATCATTTTTGAAAATAGCCAGTTTCCCAGGAAATTTTAATTTTCCCCACACAATATCCTCCTGCATACCTAACATGCATGTCCTAGAAATCCATACATTCTTAACATTATTGATGGTACATTGCATAACATTTTCCCATTTAAGTGTGACATTTACATCTCCTCCCCCCAAATTTCATACTTAACAACCGGTACACAGGTGTTCACGATGTCTGCTTCATGGGTTCCATCAGCGCATAGATCGTGGGGCTGAAAGTATGCTTGTATTTGGGCAGAGATAGCTGAAATTTTTTAATTAACATAGCAGTTTAGTGGTGCAGCAGCGAAACTGCCTGATAGATGGCATTGGCTAGGCAGAACACAGCAGCTTGGTGTATTCAGGTTCCATTCGCAGCCCAAAACAGGATCATGGGCTTTGCAAAAATACAGAATCATTGCTATCTTGCTGTTAGCCGCCACGAGCTGCGTTGCAGGAGGGGGCGGGATACAAATCTATAAAATAAAAATAAATAAAATATATCTTGGATCAAAACACATTGCTGGTCCGCAAAGCAGAAGCTGCAACTCATGGAGACAGGTCTGCATTGCTGTCTGAACAAGCATTCTGCATGGTAGTGGATTGCAACGATGGGGTGTTGTCACTCAGGGAGTCATCTGGCACAGGATGCTGGGCTTGGGAGATGTTTGGTAAAAGGAAGCTGGGGCTGAGATTCGGTTGACATCAAAGGCAGGATGTAGGAGTCATGTGGGTATGGCAAGGCTTCAGATGAGCTGGCGCCTATGAGATTTTTCAGGTGTTTAGGAGCCATAGGCGTTGTTGATGGCAGGGGCCACATTAGGGATATCACACACAAGATAAAGGAAGGGTGCATGTCCTACATATTTAAATAAATAAAACACAACAGGTTAACTAACAATCCCCCCTCCTTCCTTGTTGCCATAATGTTCCATTCAGAGAATAAACCAAGGAAGAATGTTGCCTTTTTGCTATTTGTAGCACACTACATGATCTCCCCCCTGGGAAAATGGCCATTGAAAAAATTCTGTTGATTTCCCTTGCTTGCCTGTGAAAATGTAATTTGAAACCATCAAGGTTACAGATAAGCAGAATGTCTGAGATCCTTGTTAGAGGCAGCTTTTAAACAGTCTGTGGATTTTTGTGATCTGCACCCCTGTGCTGGATTTTTATGACTTTACACAAACTTTTCAAAACTTTTGCCACCAAGCTTGGACCTTAATCACTACTAATTACTTTTGGGACTTTAAATTTGAAAATGACAACAGAGAACAAATCTGAAAATGACAACATAGAAAAAAACTTTGGTGCCAGCAGTATGATTTTTAACACTAAAAGGTACTGGTTTTCTTTTGTAGCTTTGGGTAATGTATCAATGTTAAAACAGTCCTTTGATTATTCTGGTGTCTGCTTGATTGCTAGCACAGGGGAGACAGTTATTGTGCACCCTGCCCTTCTGGGCCAATTCCTTGCCTAATCACAATTTTCAACTGCTTCATTGGTTCACTCAGGGAGTCATCTGTTACATAATCCTTCTTTAAATCCTTCTTCTACAGCTATCCGCTGTCTACATCCCATAATCCTTCTCCTATTTTACTTTCCTGCCCCGAATACTGTTTTCTATCACTTTCCCAATTTAGGGCTTCCTGTGTATTACTGTATGAGACAGTATTAACACTTTGTATTGCTTACCCTTCTCTGACCCTCTCATCTACATACTTTGCCTTGCTACTGAAGTGTTCCACTGCTCAGTCACTATCACCTAAGAAGAGCTTGGCAGTGGAAAACAATTTCCCATACAATCCTTTAGTGAACCAATTATCATTCCAATCAATACTAACATAGGTCTTGGCTCTTTAAAAATGCTAGCTCCAGTCTGAATAATGTGCCAAAAATCCTGTGTAGACAATTTCTGATATGATAATCACCTTTGTTAACTATGTGATTTCTGGTTGCAGTAGCAATAATTGTTTGCCAGCATTTTCACTTTTCCAATTATGGCTCTCCTGTTCCCTGTGGCATAATTCCACAGCCTTCCAGAGCAACCAAAACATAGCAACATTTCTTTGCTCCTTTTTGACACTGTACATTGAAACATATTTATCCCACACATCAAAAATCTGTTCTTCAGTAACTGGGGAACTTAAAACCTGATCAGTCCACGAGCATTTCCATGAGTCATGGATGTACTCTAATAGCTTGGGTAGGATTTTTACCTTCTCCCACTCTCCCATGGAACCCCTTCCTGCAAATTCCATCTGAACCAGCGCTCCTTTTTCCTTGGGGCAAACGAATTTACTATTTCCACTGAGAAGGACTGAGCCTGAATTGCACTTTCACCAAGACAGCAAATGGGTGTCTGGTTTCAACAAATATGTTGCTCTGTGTCCAGATGATGAGGGCCAATCACCAGGAGGAAACAGTGCAACATGTGGCAATATGCCATCTTTCTTGGGAGCAGTTGAAATTATCCCCATACAGGGCTTTATGCCTGGGTACTTTGCTTAAGTCCCCCAGTCCTTGCCTTCTGTACTGCTGGTTCACCAAGTGATTTTCAAGATATCAAGACTTCTAAAACACAGGACATACACTCCCTGGGCACCCCTTGGCATAAGACCTCAGTCTTCCTTACTGTGAAATGGGCTCAATACCCCCCCTGAGCATTCTCCACCACTGAAAAGAAATAAAAGGGTTTCAGCTGCTTTTCTGTACCCTGGTGAAGCAGGTCCCTTTCAATTTCCGGGATCAAGTGGAAATACTACTGTGTTTGAGAGGGTGGGGAATTACTCCTCTTCTATTTCTAGTAATGACTCTTTGTTCAATCAAATAGGCATTTATTCAATAATAGCAGCACAATTCACATACCAATTATAAAAGAGACACTTGCACTCAACATATGGCCTCTCACCTACTCTGACTACTTCAAATACATACAAAGCATATATTCTTACATGATCAGAGGTCAACAGTCTGGTTCCAGAAGAAGCGTGGGTAGGGGGCCCAATGATGCTGAGAGAGAGAGAGAGAGAGAGAGAGAGAGAGAGAGAGAGCCTACCTGTGGCACGTTGCAGGACTTCCTAAAGAGAAGTCCCAGAGAGGGCGAATCACCGAGCTCGTCAGCACCCTGATAAGAGCTAGTGACCGAGTACTATGAAAGGCAGAGAACTAATCCAGAGGCTGGCCTTATATACAAGTTTTCCTTATTACTTATCCATGTTAAGGGGTTGTTTGTCTCTTACTCCAGAATGTTCCCCTTATGGCTATCCATGATTGGGGTCCTTCTGCTTAGTCATTGGTGTGGGGGTTTGCCCTGACTGATAGGGTCTGGTCCACCCCTCCCTCGGGGGGGGGCTGACTCTTTGGCCCTGGGTTGCCCACACCCTTCTTAGAAGCATCTGGTTGTCTGATAAGGCCATCTTTCTCTTGCTCATACAGTTTAACTCTGTTATCAGTTTCTGACCTTCCTTTTGTCCCTCAATGTTCCTGTGAGTTATAAACTATTCAGTTTTGTTTTGGAACATGGGGTTTCTGCTCTTTCTCTCATAAATCATTTGCTTCCTCTGACCAATTTGACCATCTTTCCTACTAACACTTTCTGTTCTTTAAATCAGTGAGTTAACACATGTACTAAATAATGTCTCACCTAATTTCTAACAGTCTTCATAGTCTTAAATAACAGCTACAATGGCCTACACAAAAGTTACATTCAAAGTGTTACATACGTATAAATCCAGTGTATATTTTTGATTACATTTCAACAAAGAGTGAGTTACAGTAACATTCAATGTCTGTTCTGGCACATTTGTGTCAGATGAAGCACTTCTGATTTGGTTACACTGTAGCAAGTAAAGTAGCATCTCTGTTAGGCCCATGCCATATCATAACACTGTGAGGAAATTTCCAATCAAGTACTGCAAGGAAGAAAAACTCAGCCAACTCAGGCAGAATGGTGCTTGCCTATCTCTTAGGACACACTGACACATGTTCACTTGATGTTCACATGGAGAGAATGGCCAATATCTACACGTTGCCTCTCTTCTAGCCCCAGGACCCACCATGATGGTTCCAGGGTCATCATTCCTTGCACAGAGGTCAATCTTCAACTACATCAAGAAGCAGCCACTCCAGCCCCAGGACCCACCATCAGGGTCCTGGGGCCTATGTTACAGGCAGGGAGGGCTGTGGCCAATATCCAGAAGCTGCCACTCTAGCCCCAGGACCCACTGTGATGGGTCCAGGACTGTCATTCCTCGCACAGAGTACCAATCTTCAACTACATCAAGAAGCAGCCACTCCATCCCTTGGACCAACTGTCAGGGTCCTGTGGTATTTGTTACTGGCAGGGAGGGCTGTGGCCAATATCCAGAAGCTGCCACTCTAGCCCCAGGACCCACTGTGATGGGTCCAGGGCCGTCATTCCTCCCACAGAGAACAAATCTTCAACTACATCAAGAAACAGTTACTCTGGCCCTTGGACCCACCGTCAGGGTCCTGGGGCCTATACTACAGGCAGGGAGGACTGTGGCCAATATCCAGAATCTGCCACTCTATCCCCAGAACCCACCTGAATGGGTCTGGGGCTTTCATTTCTCGCATAGGGAGCCAATCTTCAACTACATCAAGAAGCAGCCACTCCAGCTCCAGGACCCACCATCAGCGTCCTGGGACCTATGTTACAGGCAGGGAGGGCTGTGGCCAATACCTAGAAACTACCACCTTAGCCCCAGGACCCACTGTGATGGGTCTGGGGCCATCATTCCTTGCACAGAGAGCCGATTTTCCAAAGCATCAAGAAGCAGCCACTCCAGCCCTTGGACTCTCCATCAGGGTCCTGGGTCCTATGTTACTGACAGGGAGGGCTCTTGCCAATATCCAGAAGCTTCCAGTCTAGCCCCAGGATCCACAGTGATCGGTCTGGGGCCATCATTCCTCACATGGAGCTGATTTTCCAAAGCATCAAGAAGCAGTCATTACAGCCCTTGGACCCACCATCAGGGTCATGGAGCCAAGGTACAGGCAGGGAGGGCTGTGACCAATTAATATCTAGAAGCTGTCGCCTTGGCTCCAGGACCCACCATGATGGGTCTGGGGCCATCATTCCTCACACAAAGAGCCAGGGTCCCCTTCTTCCATAAAACTGAGCCACACAGTAGTGTTTAAGGCAACAACCTGCTCTGATGGCATCGAGCTCCTCACTAGGCTAAGAAGCAACACTCTCCCCTTTGAGAGTGACAGTTCCACCCTAACCCTTTCTAGGGATATGAGACAAGTCCATGTGGGGATGGGACACCAGGTGATGCAGCGTGAATGATGGGAACCAGCATGATAAACCTTTTCCACAATGTAGTAGCAGCAACCTGCTGCTCGTGGCCATTGGCCAAGCAACTGTCCACCCCCATGGCATGCTTGTCCTTTTGGCATCTAGCTCCTGTCTAGGCTAAGGAGAGAGAGAGAGAGAGAGAGAGAGAGAGAGAGAGAGTATCTGCACTGCTAAAAAGAGAGACAGACACGCTCCCACCCATGCTGTCACCTGTAGTACATGGACATAGAGAGAGAGATAGGCTGCCTGCTGCTAGACAAAATGGGAGAGGTGCATCCAGTTCAAGCTTCCACCTTCCAGAACCAGCGAGAGCTCTCATCTGTGCTCATGCTCAATGCCCTTGGCCACATCCAGTATCAGACCTACCAGAATGAGATGGAAATAAATACACAACATATTATATGTGTCTGCCTGTGTGCCTCCCTGTACCTGCTACCACCTATCGCATGATTGATCAATGATTGAATGAAGTGTGGCCAACCAAGCACTAATTCTAGGGACATCATTCAACTCCCATAGGCTGTCATTCCACTGTACCTGAAGCAGTCATGCCAGTCCCAGGAACCATCATTGAGAATCTGAGACCATCATTCCAGTCACGGGGGGCTGTCATTCCATTCCACTGCATCCAGAAGCAGCCACTCCGGTTCCAAGATCCATCAACTGGGTGCTGCCGCTGCTCGTGCCTGACTTGCCAATGGCCAGTGGCCACTGGCCACCACTGCCCACCCACCAGCCAGCCTCCCCCACCAGTCTACTCATTCACACCCACTCACAGATGCCCGCTGAAGCTGCTGAAAGAGCTCCTCTGACCACCATCACTCGACACCTGATGCCCACTGCCAAAGAGCCTCTCTCTCTTCCTCTCTGGCACCTCCTCACAGACACAAGCCCTGCCCTTCCTTGGGAGCTGTCTGCAAGTTGAGACCCTTCTGCTGGCACATCCTGGGGTCAATGTACCTTACCTACACTACGTGTTGTGCCAGGTGCTTCTGTTAGGGATCAACAAGCTGTATGAGATTATGTGCCTGTGTGCATTCTTGTACCTGCTGCTACCACCTATCACTTGATCGAATGAAGTGTGCCCAACCATGCTCTAATTCTAGGGACATATATCATTAAACTCACATAGGCTGTTATTTCATTGTACCTGAATCAGTCATGCCCGCCCATCCCAGGAACCATCAATGAGATTCTGGGACCATCATTCCAGTCACTGGGGGCTGCATTCCATTCCACTGCATCCAGAAACCCAGTGCCTGCACGCCAGTCTTTCCCCCCCCCCCCAACAGCCTACTCCTCCACACCCACCTGTGGATGCCTGCTGAAGCTGCTGGATATAAAAGCCTCTCCGACCACCTGCTCCTTGGGTGCCGTCTGCAAACTGAGACCCTGCTGCTGGCACATCTTTGGGTTAATAACTATGCTATATGGGGTGGCATGTGCTGCTGGTAGGGATCTACAAGTTGTATGCGATTCTGCCACCTGCCAGCCAGAATTTAAACACAGAGGGATAAAAGATTGGACAAGTCAGCTCATAACAACAAATATAACTAATAAATAAAACAACAACAACAATAACAACAAATTTATAAAACCAAAACCAAACATTTTTAGATAAGACAGGAAACTTATGCACTAACAAACTAATTAGTCTTTTGACCTGCCCCCCGGAACTTGGGGGAAAGGCATGAGTGGTGCAGGGGACCTAGGGGCAGGGGCCACACCTGCCGACATTTCATAGCTGTGTGCCACAACATATTCTACGGCCCCTGCCACGGTTGCCCGCCAGTTGCAGACCGACTGGCAGACGGCCCTCTCAGTGGAGACGTACTTGGAGACGTACTCCAAGTACACCTCCACCTTCTTCTCCCTCAACTTGACTGCCTGGAACTGTTCCACCAGTCAGTCTTCCATTACCTGGAGGCGGTCCACAAAGTCGCGGCTGGTCCCTTGTACCTCACCATGAAAGGTCTTTGCTGCTGCAGACTCCTGCTTCTGGGAGGGCTCCACATCTGAGCTGGAGGGGGGGGAAGGACTTGGCACGTGATTTCGCTTCTATCTTGCCTCCCCCCTTCTGCTGCTCCACAGCCATACAAGACTCCTGGACCCGAGCCACCTTCTGCCCATGGGCCTTCTCTATATGGGTGATTAGCCCAGATGTGCTTCCCTCGCTCTGCCTCCGGAATCTTTTCTTGCAGATCTAAAAAGCATAAAAACAAAGTTAGGAACATAAGAAGTGCCATACTGTGTCAGACCAATCTCTCTCTGCAGGGGAGTTCTGTTCATAACAGGTCATAGAGGGCAATGCATGCATGCATAACCTGATGTTCCAGCCCCCATGCCTCACCTTGCAGACGGCGAACCCGTCCTCCTTGTCATAAAAATTCCAGACATTGGACCTGGTTCATCCAATGTCAGGGTGTGGCACTGCCGATCTCCGCCTGTGTGTCCTCCATGGCCTGGCACCAGTGCTGGGACCGGCATCCAAATCCTCTCTGAAACAGGAACACATAAACAACACCTAAGTGTCATGCATTTAAGATGATGCCTCCTGTCCTCCCTCCTTGGGTTCTAGGGATTTCATTGCAACTAGAAAAGCCCTGGCTGACACGTTCAAATCCTGCCCTTATTTGGGGGTGTGTAGGGAATGGGATGGCAACTGGAGAATGGAGAGCCTTGCTAGCCTGGCACATGTTTGGGTGGGGGTGCTGATCGTGCCAGAGCCCCCCACACTACAGTACCCTCCCACTCTCTCTCTGTGGCATACAGAGAGTGCTAGGGGATTCTGCTAGTGCTAGGGGACCTTGCCTGGCTGGCAAGTGCCAATCCTGCCCTCCCAGGGGTGCTAGGGGATGCTAGGGATTGCAACTAGAAAGGTCCTGGCTGGCATGTACAAATCCTGCCCTTATTTGGGGGTGCGTAGGGAAGTAAAAAAAAGTTTACAATCCTGCAAGCACCTCCTGAGGCCTCCTCTGTAGAGCCAGGCACCACCACCACTTATGTTAGTGCATAAGTTAGTGCATGTAGTACGGGCAGTACCAGCAAACTCTTCCTCCTCCTCCTCCTTCTCCTCTTCCTCAAGTGGCAAGTTGGCCCCCAGCCGGGGAAGAAGCACCTTTGAAGAAGTTTTCTTCATTTAATTTTTTTTTTTTTAAAGCACACCCCCCCAAAACATGCAGTCAGTCACCCACAACACACACCAACACTCACCAACCACAACACCACCAACAGCACACCCAAAGGCCTGGCCCCAAGCCTTTTGACATTTTGGTGGAACTGTAAGACCTGGCTGTTTGCCCAGGCCTTTGGGAGGGAGGGAGGGGGAGGGTGATTTTAATCCCCTGCCCATTTATCTATTTATTATTGTTTCCTAACCCTGTTTTTGATGTTTTTATATTTATATTTTAACTGTTTTAATTGTTTTATTGTTGTTGTATGCCGCCCCGAGCTGCATTGCAGGAGGGGGCGGGATATAAATTTGATAAATAAAATAAATAAACACAGCCAAAACACACAAACTGAACAGCCACCCAGCCAAACACACACTCACTCGGCACACAGCTCCGCACGCTCTCGAATTTCCTGTTTCCGGTGAGATCACACGCTCTCGCGATACTTTTCCAAACATCAAACCGAACATGACCAAACCGAATGGCTGAACCCGACGACTGAACCGAATGACCGAACCCGAACCTGACAACCAAACCAAACCAGGCCGAACCCGAACCACAACCTGTTTGCACATCCCTATAAATATCTAAACACTATCTCTATCTCAACTAACTCCTACATCTATCTATCTATCTATCTATCTATCTATCTATCTATCTATCTAATGGGGGGAACACAAAGAACACAGAGAGGGGTACAAAACTGAAATGAAACCTAAATCAATCTAATGCTTCTCAAAATGAATAAAAAAAACAGGGGAAGGGAATCAGGAATGGAATATATAGAGAGAGGGAAAAAGAGGCAACCAATGGCCCTGGAACCCAACTTCGGAGGGAAAAAACTTTCATCTGCCATTAAGGGGATGACCTTGTTGATAAAGATGTTAAAAAGGGTGGGGGCCAAAATGCACCCCTGCCTAACTCCTGTAGCGATCTTAATAGGAGGGGTTACATGGCCTTGGTCATCCACTCTAACGGCCATAGTTGAATCTGCATACAACGCAGTTATCAGATAGAGTAATCGCCTGTCAATAGATGTTTCCGCCAGCTTTGCCCAGAGGGTAGGTCTATCAATCGAGTCAAATCAAATGCCGCCTTTAAATCAAGAAAGGCCACGAAAAAAGAGTTACCCTTTATCTGACCAGCGGATTGTCAACAAGAGGTAAGTAGTTCATATTCCAGGCTCGAGCTAATGTTTTGACCTCCAATGTGCTGGAGGGGTGGATGAGGGGAACCCCATTTCTGGAGAGGCTATGTCCATTCAACAACCAAGCTGTGGAAACAGTGGGGCATATTTTATTGAACTGCTGCCTTTACGACAAGCCGAGAGAGGTGTGGCTGATCTAAATGATTAGACGACTGTAGTCTTATATTTTAATTGTTTTATTAAAACAATGGCCAATGGCCATGCTGAATAAAGTTATTCATTCATTCATTCATATAGAGGGAGAGGGAAAGGATTCAATGGAGAGGGGAGAGAGGAAGGAAGATTGAACACAGGGAGGGGTAAAAACAAAAAATAACACCTAAACCTATCTAAATCTGTCTAAATCTATCTAATATCTAAATCTATCTAAATCTATCTAATATAATCTAAATAAAGGATAATATGGAGGTAGATGGGTTGGATGGGTGAAATAGGAGGAGGATTGCAATGGGGATTGAGGAGAACAAATGTTGGGAGAGGGACCCTTCTGAAATGCCTGCTGTTCAAGAACAGTGACTAGCTCAGAAGGTGTTGGCAGAGGGGAGGGCAATGAGTTTTGTTACTTGCTGTGCCCGCCTCACCACAAGCCCCATTGGCTCCATGCAGCCTAGCCCATGGCCAATCGCAGACTGCGAAGCCAGTGGTCTGAGGAGAAAAGGGATGGTGATTGGGCAGGCTGGCTGCTACTCCAAGCCTCTCCACCCCTGGTGCCTGGAAGTCTGCTCCTCAGCTGACTCCCCCTCCCTGTCACCTTTTGCCTTCCAGTGACACATTTTTGCCACCCAAACTCTCCCAAGCGTGATCTGAACTGAATGAACTATTCGGTCATTTTGGAGTTTGGAATCAGGTTTGGTTTGTTGGGTTCAGGTTCGGTCATCTGAACAGGTCGGGTTCGGGCCGAACTCCGAACTTCCAAACCGCGTTCACTCATCCTTAATCCCTGTAGAGGTAATGAGCGCCTCCATCCTTCTTGGAGTGGTTGCAACGGTGGCCCAGAGTGATGGCTGGGTGGAACGCCCATGGGCCTGTGCTCACCCATTCACCGGTCTCTGTTTGTCCATACCCCCCCATCACCCCATCAGTAATAAAGACCTTGCCCATGACTGTACCACCTATAGTGCTTTTGTGTCAGTGTGCTGCTTCTATCACCCATCTCATGGCTGCAGTCTTTTCCATGTGTGTTTGTTAGTGTGATTGGGGCCTGGGGGGTGGAGGGGTCATCTTCGGGATCACTGGGGCTGTAAGGTAGCAACCTGTGATGCATGTTGCATTCCCCTGGGGGATCCCTGATGGATCAGGGGTGCACCCTGTAGGGTGGTGGGGACCCAGCGCGTTCTGTTGAGAGCCCTGTCCCTGATCTGCTAGTAGCTACCTGGTGTCCTGTGACCCTGTGCGGGCACCTGTCCTCTGGGCAGCCCCCTGATATTCCCTGTGGATGTGTTGTCAACCACCTAGGTGGTTTGGCTAACCTGTCGTGGTTTGCATTTGCCACATGTATGCTGGTGCTGTCCCATGTCAGTTCTTTCCATTATGCAACATTAGGAGGGGGGGTGCTGGGTGCAGGCCCCATCCTCTCCCTAGCAGATGCTGTTGCCCTGGAGGCATTGGCATGCATGAAACGAGGTGTCGGGTGGGGGATACCCATTGGTTGGACTCCCCGCTGGGACTGCCCCACCTTCCACTGTTCCTGTCACCCCCTGTTGGTTCCCACCATCTGCACTGTTGGCGATGGATTGACGGCAGGAGAGATGGGCTGCTGACCATGAGTGTGAGCTGTTTATGGATCATCTGTTGTCTGCCCGTGTTCCCCCTTGATCAGAGTGGTTGGGGTGTTGGCATGGGTGTACCAGGGTCAATGTGTGGGTTGTGCATGATGTGTGCTTACTGACCCTTGCTGACCTGCACTGTTTCTGTGCATCTCCTGCAGAGGGTGCACCGGATTGACTATGCCCAGATGGATCGTTGGAGTTGGGTACAGGGCCGGCATCCCTACTGAGGGCGGGGAACGTCTCCTAGGGATGTGCGAACATGGTTAAGGAGTTCAGGTTTCGGCCTGAACTCAGGGTGTTCGGACCATTCGCGAACACCCCAAATCTGAACTGCCCCCCACCTGAACTGGCTGAAAAATGTTTGGGTTCTGAACCTGTTCAGGTGGGGGCTGGGGGACAGGGGGGAACCTGGTTTTCCCTCCCCCCTCCAGGCTCTAAAGGTGGAAGGGGCACCAGGGATCACTTCCCCCCACCCTGCCCAGACTGGGAATTTTTTTTTTTAAACCACCCCACCCCAGGGATCAACCTACCTGGTGGTGACGGGGCTGCAGCCCTGAGTCCGGCAGGATCAGAAGCGGTGGCGACTGTGGTGGTGCTCCGGAGTGCTTCAGGCCACTACTAGGCCTTCTGGGTCAAACTGGATGGCCTAGTAGCGGCCTGAAGTGCTCTGGAGTGCTGCCACCATCGGACCCACCACTGCTGCTGCTGATGGACCTGGAGCCTGACCTACCTGGTGGTGCCGGGGCTCCTGGGTGCGGGAGCGGCAGCGGGTCCAGTGGTGGTGGCACTCCAGAGCACTTCAGGCCACTACTAGGCCTTCTGGTTTGACCCGGAAGGCCAAGTAGCAGCCTGAGGCATGCTGGAGCACCACCGCCGTGGGACCCGCCACCACCGCTGCCACCACTGGACCCGGGGCCAAAGCCCCGGCACCTCCAGGTAGGTCAATCCCTGGGGGGAAGGGGGGTAAAAAAAAATCCCAGGCTGGACAGGGTGGGGGGGGAGGTGAGCTTCAGCGCCCCTTCCGCCCATGCTGCCTGGTGGGGGGAGGGAAAACCAGGTTCCCCCCGAACCCATTTGGGCCGAATAGCCAGAACCCGAATGGTTTCGGGGGCGAATGCCGAACGGACTGAACACTGAACCCCCTGGTGTTTTCACATCCCTAACTGCCCGACCGACCCACTCTCTGTGCTGCCTCCCCACCTCCCTTGTACTTTTTCTGTGTCTCACTCTGTTCCCCCTAGCTATTAAAGTTGTTTTGTCCCCTTCTCCGGTTGTATGTCCTGGTTTTCCCTTTGGCCTGGTCTCTTGTGCAGGCACCTCTTGGTGGTTGTGGCATGGTTGCCTGGCAGGGACTGGTTATCTCAAGCCCTCCTCCTCTCCCGGTGTTTGTGCTGCAGCTCTGTTGTATCTTTTGGTGGTGACCCTGCTTTCCCTGACATGGGTTTTTTGTGGTCATTCAGCTTCCTGTCTTGGCTTCCTTCTGTCCCCCTCTGTCCCCATCTTGATACCCCCCTTTCCCACTGGTCCCTTGGGCCGGGGGTCCAACCCCTTGGCTGTTGTCCTGGTGCCTTGCCCCCTCCCTGCCTTTGTAATTCCCCCCCTTTGCCCACATGCATCCGTTGTTGGTGTTTGGAGAGCTGCAGCGGGTGAGGCCTGGGGTTCTCCCCTCCCCCACCATTCCCTGCCAGCCTGGCTGTGCTGTGGGCTTCCGTCCATGTGACCATGACCGCCTCTGTTGCATTCCCAGCTCGTTTTGTGGGGGCCTTGGGATTGTGTGTGCGGGGTCTCTGCTAGGGGTTTGGGGGTTTGTGTTGGGGTCCTCTGCTGCTTTGGGCCTCTGCCTTCCTCCTCTGTGCCCCTTCCCCCCATTATCACCCCCCCGCTGGGGTCCTCCCACCTCCTTGCTCATGCAGCCCTTCCCTGTGTGGTTGTGTTCACGGTTGTGTGTGTGTGGGTTCTGATTTGTGTGGGGTCCGTGGTGCCCGACTGTCTGTCCTCTGTTACGGGGCTGGCCGAGGGCTGCTGTTGTGTGTCTCCTGTCATCCCTGCTCCCTCCTACCCTGGCCACACAGGGTCTGGCTGTTCAGGTGCAGAGCTGCATAACGCAGCTTCATTTGCCCTCAGTCGGCCATGAGGTCACATCGCTGTGCTGGGCAGGGCTTCCCCACCATTCACTGTCTCGGCTGTCTGTGTAAATGTCATGGGTGTTTGCTTGGTGAGTTAGAGTAGCCCCCCCCATACTTGGCAAGGGGCATGGGCCAATGGGCATTGGACTCAGGAACCCTCCCCCCAAAGAAGAGCAAGGATCAGGCACAGCTACCATGGGACCTAGGAAAATGGAGTTCCCCAGGTGGATACCAGACTGATCAAGGAAGGAGGTGATTAAGGGGAGATAGCCCTCAATAAATATGGGGCCATTAAGAAAGGGCATTCTCCTTGTTTTGAGAAACCACTGGTGAATAGAACCCCGGCTACCAACAGCCTCAAAGACATGGAATATTAGTATCCCCTAACACACACACCCAAGCACAGAAACCCAGGTGAAGCCATTAACATTGGGTCCCTCTCACAACTCCTCCCAGATCCTTTCAGTTTGTCCCACTTAGACACCCACCCAGAGTCCTTTTTGTTCCCATAGCTCCCAAATGCAGATTCCCTTTGTCCTCCCTGTGTGTCTTTTGTAACACCCTTGAGCCTATCCCAAATCTTTTATCCTGAACCCTATAATTGCCCCTCGCTTTCCCCCATGCAAACTGAGAAGCTTTGGATACGGACACGTGCCGGCTACTCTGTGTGTGTCTGTGTCTCGAAGGGTCTCCCAGACTTTGATCTGCCCCTTGCCTTCAAACCCTGACTTCGCTGGATCCACGGACTGCCTGTCCCCTCTGCAACAAGAAAGGAGAGGTAACCCACAGGTCCAGACTTTCTCTCTAGCTCTCTCTCTCCCTTTTGCTGTATCCCCACCAGATCTCCCTTTCCTTGCTTCCCCACTCCCCCTTTTTTTTCTTGGTACTTTCATTTTCCTCGCCGCCACTTGTGTTTTACCATTGAGCCTCCAGCCAGACTGGGACTGTGTTTCCCTATGTTATCTATGTACTTAAATAAACCTTTTTAGTTTTTATTGGATATTTGTCTCCTTCCCTTTCTTCACTTTTGGGGAGGGTAACGTAAACTGTCTGAAGCGCACATCTGTCCTCGGACTGATCCTTGGGACATGAAGGGACCCTGGTTTAAGAAATTAAGCTAATTCCCCCCGAAGTTAAGAAACGATGGATATTGGGGTACCCACCCCCCAATAGTCATGAATGGGAGTGGGTTCTCCTGTTAACAGGTGTTTCTAAGGGTGGGTGATTGGCCAATGGGTGTGTGCCAGCCCCTCCCCTTCCATCCCACAACCCCCTGGAGCACAATCTGTGCAAACATCTCCTGACCTGGCGCTGCTGAGTGTTTGCTGGGTATGCTCACCCACCCAGCTCCACCCACCAGGCCAACGGTGGCATCTCTTTTAAAAAGGCCTATTTTTTTCAACTCAGATAAACAGCTGTTTATTCTTTCAGGGAGTAGAGTAATCCTAATGCCATTTGTTCTTTTCCATCAATCACCTGAAGGGTGCTTTTATACTTTCCCCTCTAGCTTCCAGTGCAAGCTTAACATTAAAAAGAGAGAAAAATCTAGATAAAATGAGGAAGGTTGTGAAACAAAGTTCATGCACTCATTTGTGGCTTAGCCCCAATTTTACATCAGCTCTCGGCTATCTCAGGAGGGAAAACATAGATCCCCACCACCACTAAGAAAGCTCAAGGTGACAATGGGTGTTTTCAGATGTGGCGGTGGCATGGTTTAATCCACTTTAGTGTGAATTAACATAGGTGCTGTGCCTAAATGAGCCTGCCAGATGTTATCACAGTCTGGCTCTCAACCATGGTAGGGACTAGCCTGGGCTGTGACTCGGGAAATCCCCAAGTCACAGCCCAGGCTAAGCTCCACTACAGTTGAGAGCCAGCTGCTGTACCCAAAGTAAAGTGGGCTACTACATCTGATAGCTTGTTGTACTTACTGTGGTCTGGAATTGCAGGGGGACCTGGGTGCCATGGCAGCCGTTGTTGGCCAACATAGCTGCCCATCAGCTGAGGGGGTGTGGCTACTTCACGCAGCAATGGGACAGGGGTAGAAGGATGCATGCCCGTGAGTCTCTCCACCTCCTGCCCTCCCTGGCCTGGCTGCATAATGTTTGTTTGGCGGCCAGGCTGATTTCCAGCTGGAGTGATGGCTCCTGCCACCACCTGGAGCAGTCCGTGGTGGCGGCAGGAGTCATCATGTCAGATATCACCTTTTGTTCTGTGGGTTATTATTACAGTTTAATTGCAGATTAGATACTAAAAACCTACAGAAACAAAGGGCAGATACACATTGTTTAGGGGTAATAATAAGGTACCTGAAGCTTAGAAGAATGAAATGTTTCAAGGAATTAAAAAGCAACACTTTGTGTCTCACTGCTGTGTACAAATAATTGCACAAAATCATCATGAAAAATGCATGCGAATGTCAAATAGTTTGCCTCCCTGCAGACAGCACTAGTTCATTTAAGATTTCCCCCTCCCTTGGGAAGAATTCAAATTACAGTAGTGGTTATTAATAGTACCCAAAAGGTGAAAAAGCAATTTTTCACTGGCACGTGTTTGGAGTACACAGGAAGTTTCCCCCTCCATCTACTGTACGCTCCTTTGGTAAATTAGATGAAATAGCATGTGTCATGGTACATTTCAAGAAGTGAGCAACTGTCACATATTTACCTCAAAAACGAAAAGACACAGGAGATATTCATTCATGCACATAAAGCAGTTTGAAATCCTGTGATCACAGTTAGATTGTTATAAAAGCTCAGTAGAGAAACACTCTGTGCCGCTCTTGAAGGTGTTTGGTTGCTAAAGGATCAGTCCTCTCACTGTTAGCACCAGGCTAGTGGCAGCACTAACAACTAGAGAATCATGCTGTAAACTGCAGTACTTGTCCTCCAGGTTGTTATCCTGACTCACTTTTAGAACAGATATTCTCAAAAAGCACCCAATTATGACATTACCATAACATACACAATAAATACTGTACCTTCATCTCAGGTAGACAGGAAACTGTAATTCAAGTGTACGCTATGGATAATGTTTAGTTGATGCATGTAAATAAAAGAAACTGCAAGAAGAGCAGAAGATAGACTCTCATCTTCTAATGTAGTGTCAAAACCAGATTTGATATAGTTTCCTGCAATGATACCCCATAAGGCATAATATAGTGTTGTTGAGTTTCTCTTTTCCTTTTCTTTCTTTCTTTTTCATTTATTTTAGGGCTGAAAGAAGCAACTAACTTGCTTCACATGAAAAATTTCACCATATCAGGAACCAGGATCAATTTCGTGACTGTTTCCTGATTCCAATGTGATTTCTTGATTCTCACAGTACCATGAGATACCGTCCCAGTTTGCCAACTTTCTGCTTACCATTTACTGAGTACCATTCATTTACTACTTCCTGCATTGCTGAGGGTACCATTTTACTTCTGGGTTTGTTGTTTCCACTTTTCTGAGTCAATCACTGCATGAACAACCAACTCCTTACCCTCCCCCAGTGCCCTTTAACCTCCACTCCAGTGCCTCCAATCAGAGGATTCTAAGCCTAAAGCACCCCCCCCCCCAATGAACTTGACAAAGTGAACTGGTTATTTATTTGTTTATTTTATTTAAATGGGAAGTTGCCTGTCACTCTGAGCTTTCACAAGTGCTTGTGATTATAATACCGTTTCCAGTCCCTTTTGGCACATTCCTTTGAATGAAGGAAAATTGTACCATATGGTGGGACTACTGAAGATTGCCTGAAGGAAACATTTCTACTGCTGCTGAGGCTGTTTTGGCTCCCAGGGACTTTACCCACTGCCTGCTACGCACAACTAACACATTAATGGCAGAAAAATATGCAAAAAAAGGAATGCTCTCCTCTCCCATGCACATTCAGCCATACTGTCTTCTTGATATCTTACATTAAACTTACAGTAAAAAAAATATAAGGCAATAATTATATATATATATATTTTAGCCCTCTCCTCCCTCCGTCCTATTTTTATTGGAAGAAGCATCTTCCCAACCGTGCTTGCTTGTTTTATGTTCTACTTCTAAATAATTAATAACAAGGTTGGAGGGGGGGGGTATCCTGTATTTGACATGAAACAACGAAAAGGAACACTAGCTCTTTCTTCTATGATGCATTTCACACTCTCTGCTTACTAATTCTCTTTCATCACAAAGAAACATATATATAAACACTCACACAATGTTGCTCTTTGTAGGAGGGGAATGGGTTGAGGAAACTCAGAAATTACCATCCTTTATTAAATTATGCAGCATTAATTAGCTGACTGGGTAGTTCAGGGACTGCTTTTTCTCATATCGGCATGAGGGCTCTTGGTTCAGAATAGAATCTGTTTCACAGTGCTGGAGCAACAACAGCAAAAAATTAATAATGTATGGATTATGTCACAAAGGCAGAGGTGCTGCATTCATCTGTCTCCCTGGCATTTGAATGTCAGAAATGGAGAGAAAACATCGCTCTCTGCGGCAACCTCTGGGGGATATCTCAGAAAGGCTGAAATAAATATTGATATTGCATTACATTTAATATTTTGACACATTTTTAGGGAGGGGAAAGATTAATCCCCCTTATAAGCATGGGATTGCTAAAATGAAATTGCTTTGTCTTACAGCAAGAAGAAATAGCTTCAACACTTAGACGCCAAAGACCTTTGAGTTGGTCTCCTCAGTAATTGGCAATGAATCTAAAACATACATAGGAAATATAACCTTTGGAGAAGTGCTGCTTCTGTGGGTATTTTGGACTCATGACCTCTCTCCTTGACATGTACATTAATGCCCTGACCAGGACTAAAATGAAATTTCATCAAAATGGGAAATCTCATTGAAATCCTGGTTCCTGATACCATCTCAGTCAAAACAAAAACCTCACAGTACTCGGTAATGTCTCAAATGACATTTTAGTTCTTGATTTACCAACTTTTTGTTTATCGGGATCTCATTTACCTCTTGGCCATCCATTTCAAATCCTGAGAGGTAATATGGATGCAATACCACATTTCTTGCACTCATCATTTCTGCAGATTTCTTAGTAATCTGCAATCCAGCTCAAGGTTGGTCAAAGCAAAGGAAACCAAATAGAACAACAGTTCTATGTAGAACAACAATTCTGACCAACTGCAGATTGGTCAAAGCAGAGGAAAGCCATAGAACAAAATTCTGATTGGAGGCACTGGAGTGGAGGTTAAGGGCCACTGAGGAGAGTTAAGGGGTGGGCTATTTGCACAGTGATTATCTCAGAAATGCAGAAACAATAATCCCAGAAGTAAAATGGTACCCTTCACAATGCAGTAAGCGGAAAATGAATGGCACACAGTAAAAGGTATGTGGAAAGTCAGTAAATAGAGATGGTATTTTGTAGTATTGAGAGAATAAAGAAATCTCATTGGTATTGGGAAACACAAGTCAATCCCAGTTCCTAATATGGCAAAATTTCTTGTGAACAACAGTTTAGCTGCCCATTCCAGTCATAGCCCTGACCTTTCAGCAGACTGCCTGTACAAAGATAATTGCAGGAACAGGGGTGCAACAAGGATAGACATATAGAGGGAAGGAGTAGCTTTGACCCCTCCCATCTCTTGGTCATGCACTCGGGCTATATCACATACTCTCTTTCCTCTCCAGCTGCTCTGGTTCTTGGAAGGGATGCTGTTCACTGGAGGGGAAGGAATATCAGGGGATTTAAAAAGCAATTTTTACTAATGGGGAAACAATTCATAAGGGCACATTTATCTTGCATCCTCAAACATCAATATATATATATGGAAGTGATGCAATATGCATCAACTAAAAAAGTAAACATTGCTTGATCACAAAGCACTGCAGCTAGGTGTTTTTAAAATATCATCATTTGAAATTTGGCATAAATGTCAGAAGCTTCTAAAAGACAGCTTTTGGGGGTTAAAAGATAAGTAGAAAAAGAATATTGTGTCATGAAAGTAGCTTGCTATTTTAATTTTACAAGTGTTAATGTAGCAAACAATAATAGTAATAATGTGTTTATAAGTGTCTGTGTGGTGAGGAAGAGAAACAACCAATTGATCTTCTACTCTGTCACTGTGCAGGTCCAGAATCAGACTACAAAACTTTCTCTCTTAGTCCCGCTCTCTAAATGTGTATTCCCAAGACTTAGTTGAGACTACTCACAGGATAAACGGCTACTTCACTTGGGTGAGAGTAAGTATTAGAATTAGGTAAGCAGAAGGAGGAGAAAGGCAGAGAAAAGCTACATGACTTCATTTAGCTGAAGGAGCCGAGGAAGTGATCAGAACTAGGGAAGGGGTCAAAGGAGAGGTCAGTTAGAGAACAGTTTCGAGTGAAGACGAGGTCGAGGGAATGGCCGTCAGTATGAGTGGGGGAGT
>QEPC01007418.1:1124985-1136661 GCA_003113815.1 Sphenodon punctatus | reverse complement strand
GGGGCTTTCTGGGTGCTGCAATGCCTGCTGGGGGCTTCTGGGTGCTGCAATGCCTGCTGGGGGCTCTGTGAGCTGCCTCCCCCACCCCTGCGCCCCGCTCTCCTGCACCTGGCCTGGGGGCCTCTGTTCCGCAGGGCTTGGGCTGCTCCCCTGCCTTGGTGGCCCTCGATCATGGCCTGGTCTTCAACCAGCCTGCTGGATGCCTTGGAGAGTGTGTCTGGGAGGCCCCCATGCCCTTCCTCCCCCGTGCGGGGTGGCGGCTTTCCGTGCCTTCGTCCAGTGCCTCCCCTCGCGCACTGGGTGTGCTTCTCCATTGAACCCTGTCTCTGTGGCGGGCTGTTGTGCAGGTTCCCCCCCTCCCAGACTGGGCCCCGTGCCCCCCTTGATGCTGCCCCTTCTCCTGCGCCATGTCTCTGTGCACTCCTGCGCTGTATGCCTCTGCACCTGGCTGGTGCTGCTTGTGTCCTCAATAAATGCCTGTTGTGCTTCACTGTGCCTTGTGCTGCCTCCTGTCTCCTTGGGCTTCTGGTTCCCCCTTCCCCTTGCCCGCTGGGCTCCTGCCCCTCCCCCTCCTGGTGGGATGGCCATGCTGGTCCCTCCCCACCCCCCCTCCTTCCATGCATCTGACCAGACGGGGGGTTCCCTGTCCCCCCCCATGGTGTGTGCCTGCCTCTGCCCCCGTGCTCCACTCCCCTTTGTTGTGTGGGTGTGCTGCTTCATTTTGAAGTGTGTGCACCTTCTGTGTGGCCGCTGTTTGTGAGCGCTGCGAGCGCTGCTGCTCCTTCCACCTCCTCCCTTCATGTTTCCCTTTCCTGGGTGGGGCCCTCTGCTATCTGTGGCTTCACTTGCCCCCAGGCGGCCATGTTTGCATCCGTGTGCCCCGGTGCCTTGTGGGGCTCCCACAGCGGTTCTCACCACCGCGTCATGTCTCCGGTTGGGCACGGCTGGTGGTGCTGCCCCTGTCACGTCTGTTGGGGCCGTGCGTCTCACCATGGCCCGCGGTAAAGCCATTCACACCGGGGTGGGGTTCACTGTGAATTTAACCGCGTAACATCTGAAATCACCCAGTGTTTTTAAATGAGCATGATTTGGGTTGGTGTGCCTGCTGAGTGGCACAACTGTGGAGCAGTCACCCAGGTGGAGTGAATGGGGAAGGATTCTAATGGGAGGCTCCCAGAATGGAGCTCAGATTTCCCAGCTTCACACACACTATAGGGGAGGGGGAAGCATACCAGGCTGGCCTTTGGAACTAAAATGACCCAGCTTGAATGCTAGGGAACCTGGGATCCCAGCGCTTGTGGCCATGACTTGCAAAGTCCATGTCCCTAGAGGGGGCCATGTTGTCTTCATTATTTAAATATGTCATTTCTGTTTTCATAAACATCAAATTTTTGTTTTGGTTTCTTCTTTCATTTTCATTTTCCATTGGTTTCAATAGAAAACACATTTTCACCTGTAACGTTTTTGTTTTTCATTATATTTTTCTGAAACCTGGAGGGAGTGTGCCTCCAATGGAAGGCATTAAGTGTACCAAATTCAAAAAGATTTGCAAAAGGAATCCAATTGTATAAGTAGTTGAATTATATTATTTTGCAAACATCTTCATATACAATCTTAGCTGTACCTTCTTTGTCTCACATTTAATGTAGATGAAACTTGGCAAGCTTACACCCCTTCCCATATTTACTATCTCTGCCAGTGTTCAGAAGGATTGGATAAAGGATCCTGGTGGTATAAGCAATTTATGTATAAATGTATGTCTGACTGTAACATCTGTGTAGTCCAACCGGTGTACATGAAATTTGGCAGCACTGTAAACTTCCCAATCATCTCTGACAAAAATCAGAAAGATGTGATAAAAGGTCCCAAATTTATACACCTGCACAGCATATGCAGAGAAGATGTCTATGCCAGGAATTCTCTTACGTGTCACTGTGGTATAAGATCAGTTTATGATGCCAATTGGCCAGCAGAAATGTCAACCAAATAGCCTCGTTCTGTGCTGTGACCATCCCAACATATCTCCCCCGCTTGTTACTGGGAAGTCGGAAGCATCTGTTTAGGAAAGAGCCAATAGAGATTCTCTTATGTCCTCTGTCACAGTACTGCAGGATGCGATTGTGATGATAATTGGCCAGCCTGAATGTGTAAACTATGGGCATTTATAAACGATCCTGCTTACAAGTGGGATCGCTAAACGCCGGCTTTTCTCCCCACGCAGCCTCTGCATGCCGTGTCTGATGTTCAGACACGGCGCAGAGTGCGAGTGCGCATGCGCGCGCTTCTGCCCATGTGCGCTCGCCGCGGAGCCAGGAAGTGCAGCGTAAAGCCGGCACTTCGGGAATCCGTGTCGGAGGGGGAAGACTCTCCTGCCCCCTCCGACGCAGATTAAAAAGCAGGGCAAGCAAGTAGACGAGCGGCAAGAAAGGCTGCTGATCAAAGGATCAGCCGCCTTTTTTGTCTCATCTATAAACGCCCTAAGACTCCTGATTGCTGGGATGCTATACTCAAAGTCCCAGTTATATCTCTTCTATGCCCACCTGAGGGACTCTCCCTATGCCCACCTCAAAGCCACTACTGATTAGTCCTGTAAAGCTGGAAGCATGCAGTAATTGGCCAGTGAATGTGTCTGTCAGTCTTTTCGGTTGCTCCTCATTCTCCCTCCTACAGCCTCCCTTTCCCTGCCATGCTAAGTGCCTGTCTCTGACTGGCACTGCATGTGCCGCTACTTATCTGAATAATGGTCTTCAAGGGGACAACTTTAATTGCTTATAAAATTGGGTCCCTTTATCAAATTGTCCTTTAGTTTGGCATGAATGACAGGGAAGGTATGTGATACATTCCCAACAAATATCTTTTAAACAGGATGGAATATAAAATGTTACAGCTGGAAATATATTTCCAAGTTAATGTCTTATATACCATCATGACCCTTCATCCAATCTTCCAAAAAATTGGCAGGCATGTTAAGCCTATGGAGTGACATAACATTCACTGGTTTCATGCAACTTGGATGGAAGATAAAGAAGTTGTAGCCATGAATGTGCATGGAGCTTTTCTTAAAATCACAACAATTAATTGCTTCTAAAATTGGTTTTCTTTGTCCTTCCTCGCTGCCTCCATGCCTGGAACTCCCTCCCTACCCACATCCACATTGTCCCCTCCCTCCGCTCCTTCAAATCCCTCCTCAAGACCCACTTTTTCCTCGCCACCTTTCCCAATGCCTGCTAGTCGTTTCCATATACCTACTGTCTGCCCTCCTCTGCAGACTGCTGCAAGCAACCTGATTGTAACCAAGCCAAGCACACGCACCTGAGACTTCACATCTGCTTGAATGTTTCTTGTTTGTTTGTCTTCTCCCCTGTCTCTCCCAGTGTCCCCTCTCCCTGTCTCCCGCTCCTTGTCTTTTAGATTGTAAGCCACAGGCAGGGACCGCATCTATTTCTATGTTCTGTACAGCACCAGGTCACACTACAGGCGCTATATAAATGTTTATAATATAATAATAATAAAATAATAATAATTAATAATAATTAACAATAATAATTTCTAAAATTGGTACACATCATGGACTCCATAGAGGGTATAATCACCCCAACTTTCATCACAATTGAATATGAATAAAAAAAACTATAGCCAGAAATATGTTTTTCAGTTTTTCCCTTTTATTTCAAAAACAAAAGGTCATTTTCATTTCTATTATTATTATTATTATTATTATTATTATTATTATTATTATTTATTTTGTTATTGCAATAAAAATAATGAAAATGACAATTTTCATTATCGTTATTATAACAACAAAAATGACATGCACACCCCTATATGTCCCTTGCCCACAGTACCTATGAGTGGCGGATCAGTATGCTAGCATGGGATGCCAACCCAGTTCATTCAAGCCTGGGTTGTGTGGGCCACACACTTTTTTGGCTTGCCCCACACAGATCATTCCATATTTCTCAGCAGACTATCACACCACCTTTGGATGGGCAGTTGGATGAGTGGCTCCTGAGTGGCTATGTGTAGTAACATCTCATTTAAAATCACCCAGAGAAGTAGTTGATCTCCTGGACCCTTAGACAAGAAGGCGAAGCAACATTAAACAGAAAGTGGAAGAAGAAATAACAACAGGCCAGATACTTGCCGCACTTTTCTTAATTTAAATGGACCACTGATGATTCATATCAACTAGGGAATAGCCAAGGGAACTACTTACACAAATACTAGCATAACATGAAAAATAGGGGCAAACAGTTTCCACACAAAGGTTTTGGTTTAAGCAAAAATTACACTGTTCCTTTCATTGGAGTTTGCTTTCACCTGTTTTTTTTGCAAATCATTTTTCAAGTGAATTTTAATTAAATGAATTATCCCATTGTACAGTTATGTTTTCGGAAGGGGAGAAATAAAAAAATAATAAAATTGCTCTCAATTCCAGTGATCCATACTCCACTGAAATTGTTCCAAGACCCCATGATCAGTATTTTGGAAGTAGAACTAAAGTCTGTTCTAAATTTGGTATCCAAGGTAATAACCACACTTTTGGGTAATGCAGCAGTTACTCGATGGGTTACCGGGGCACTGATTGGGTACCTGGGAGCCCAAAACATCAGTAACATCCGGTACTGATTTTTTGATTTTCCAATTAATGAGCAGTATATCAAGCTGGAAAAATGAAAAATTGGGATGGAAATTTAAAAAATCAGGTCCAGAAGTTGATTTTCTGGGACCAGAAGTTAAGAACATAAAATCATAAGTAGTGCCATACTGGGTCAGACTAATGGTCCATTGAGCCCAGCATCCTGTCCTCCCGAAAGTAGCCAATCTCTGTCTCTTGGAAGAAGTACCCAATAGGTCATAATGGGGCAATCACTTAGGCACTTCACTTTTACAAACCAAAACCCTGATTTATTTTTTTTACATGCTTTCAAACTTTAAAATTGGCAATTACATTGTTGTTTATTTTTTTGACAAATATTATTTAAACTAAAAATCATTAAATTCCAAATCCAAATTATGTTTGCACTCAAAATTTTGACTAATTTTTTTTGCAAGCTGAGCGTAATCAAAATCTAGTCATTTAGTTTCATTCTGAAATGTAAATCCCATACTATTTTTAAAGCAAAGCCCTGGCATGTTTTGCTGAAAGAAAAGGACACTAAGATCTTAATAGAAGGCTGAAATAGGCTTTTCCTCCCCTCTCTAGAAAAGTTGTTCCTATTCTACTTTTAGGAACTCAAATCACCCATCCACATATTGCATCTGAGCCTACAACACCTGCACATCACCTTAACGGAGGTCTTGGGAGGACTCTGGCATCATACAGGAATGTTGTGACACATGATATAGTTATGAGTATGGAAGGGAATTTTGGTTTTGGTTTAATCCGTAACTGCCTGGAATTGACAGTTATGGATTAATCCAAACCAACCCGTAAATTAGGACTCCCAGTTACAGGGACTTCAGCTGGCTCCCCCACTGTGGCACCCTCCCTGCTCCTTATCGCACAGGTGAAAAATAGCCACTGGGGCAGTTTTGCCCATAGGAAAAATGGCCACTACCCTTGACATTGGGTATTTTCAGACGTTATGAGATCACAGTGAACCATGGTCAATTCCCATATGGGGATGGTGAGCTCGTAACGTCTGTTGAGGCCAACCGTGATTCCCACCAGATGTTCACCCCCTTGAATCACAGCCGGGAATCACTTTGACCATGGAAACGTTCCTCCTGCCCGGAGGAGGGCCGTTTGCATGGTCAAAGCGATTCCCACCCGTGATCAATGGAGGCGTCACGTCTGTCCCCTGCCCACGGCCCAGAATCAACGCCGCTGATTCTGGGCCATGGTCAATGCCCCAGGGGGGACTGGCGGGCGCTGCGGCCACATTGGCCTTGGCGCCCACCCGTCTCCCGGAAGGCGGGCGGCCAGGGGAGTGGGGGGGGCGGGGCTGTGCAGCCACACTTTGTGCTGCACAGTCCCCCTCCCAGATTCCCTGCCGGAATCGGCCAGCACGTCTGCTGGCCGTGACAGCGGGATTCCGGCAGGCAATCATTTGGGTGATTCCATGGCGGGACGAATGTCGCCCCGTCACATCTGAAAATACCCATTGCTGCCATTTTGGGACATGTTGACTTTCTGGGACCAGAAGTTGACTTTCTGGGATAGAAAATTTAAAAATAGACTTAAAAAGTCAAAGAAATCAGCATGAAAGTTAAAAAATTGGTACCAGAAGTTGACATTCTGAGACTGGAAGTTGATGGTTCAGGATATTGAGTACCCGAATTAGGTTGCAATTAAGTACTGATCAGTACCCAGTGTTGTCAGGTTGAGGCAGGTACTGGAAATTTAAAGAATATACCTTTTTGCAGGTACTCATTTCAGCTCTACTAGGAAGCCTGGTTACTAAAGATAACGAAAACCTCCCAGCCACCTCATTTCTATAAATGTTTTATATGATTGCTATTTCACACACACACACACCCTACTCCCTTGGAAGAAGAAAGAAGAGAGAAGTTTTACCTAGAGTGGGTGGCCAACACAAACCCAAGATGAACAAGCTTCTTCCTTATTCCCTCGCATTTATTAGAATCTTAAAGGGACCTCCCGGCAGAGTAACTTCAAGGAGCACTAGAGTCCTCATTATTATCAGTGCTCCCAGTGCAACCCCTATTAAGGAATCTGAGTGCTGCTTCTGGCTCTTCTTTTACATGCTAGTCAGCTTTCTGGCTAGCCAGGAAAAATAAAAGAGATTGAGAAATATGCAGAAATTCTGTAAGCTGTTTGCATTCCACTGAAACATTTCTGTAGCTGAAGGGGATCAAATCAATGAAATATGATGAAACCATATGCTCATTATTTCAAAAAGAGCAGGTGCTTCAGGGAGTATTGAAAAGATTTATTAATTCTACCAGTAGTGCTCATTAAGACTAGGTATCTCCATATTTGTCTTCCTCAACAAAAGCTCCTCAATAGCAAAATCACCCCATGGAGTTCACACTGATGTTCATTGACGTTTTGGCAGTATTCCCTGTATTCTTTCAGGGAAGAGGAGACAATATGTTGAACCAATGCTACTGGAGAAGTGGAAAAATCATTTAAGTGGAAAAAAACTATGCCCAGCTATTGTTTGGAAGTGCTGTAAGAGGAATGAGGAACTGGCAAAGACTGATTTTGCCTGCTATAGGCCATATGTGCATTTAATTGAGTTTGCAAGTTTCCAGGCAGAATGCCAAATGGCCAGTCTACTGTCTGGTAAGAGTGATGATTTCCCCCCTTGTTTTCTCACAAGCGTTAAGTCTGCAGCAGTTCTTGGAAACCAAAAGGTAGTTCACAAGGCTGACAATGGGGTATGTAGGTGGGGAAGCATATGAGCTGCAAGGCAAATTATTTTTATATCAAGTTTGCTGAAAGGTTATGGCTAGACTGTAACAATACAACTTTCCATAGATAAGTCATCTCAAGAGCAAAGCAGCAAAGGAATTGTGACTTCCAGAGTCTATCTTCCCTCCCTGCTTCCCACCTGGCTCTGAGTTGGGAAGTAATCTGGTACTGTGAAATCATGCTCAAAATTAATTCATTGTATGTCTGTTCTTTATTGGTAACTGTCAGTGCCTCCATTCTCAGCAGGTTCTGAACACAATTCTGCATAGTTTGCAGACAGAGTTTGATCCATTCTGCCACATCGTTGTGTTGGCCAGGTGCAGGAACTGCATCCTGACCTAGGGCTCAGAGCTATCCGAAGGCTGTTCCTGAATGGCTGAACATGACCTCCTTTTTGAATGATTTCCACCTACTACTAAATAGTCAGCCCCATATTGGTTACCAGACTGTTTCTGCTGGTGTAGGCCTCGTTGGTTCATATCTGCTAGGGGTGTGCACAAAAGTTTTTTAATTTTTGTTTTCATTTTCATTTTTGTTATTAAAATGCATTCATGTTGACTTTCATTTTTGTTGTTAGTTTTTAAGTTTCATTTTCATTTTCCATTGGTTTAAATGGGAAATAGATTTCTTGCTGTAACTTAATTTTTCATCCACTTTGCATAAAATGTTAACACATTGCAGTGCAGAATCAAGTTGTGGGATTTACTGCCGGACAATGTGGTCAAGGCCAGTAGTATAACTGGGTTTCAGAAAGGGTTGGACAAGATTCTGGAGGACAGGTCCATTAGCATCTATTAGCTAGGGATATTTGGGTAACGTAACCTTTTACTGTTGGGAGTTGGGAGTGAACAAGAGGGAATGGATCACCCCATTGCGACCTGTTGGGTACTTCTTCCAAGAGACCGAGATTGGCCACTGTTAGAGACAGGCACTGGGCTCTGTAGAACATTGGTTTGACCCAGTATGGCCCTTCTTATGTTCTTATGATCATATTTAATAGGGATGGGCAAACGTGGTTTGGAAGTTCGGAGTTCGGCCCGAACTCAGCCTGTTCGGATGACCGAATCCGAACCCGAACTGACCAAACCAAAATAGATTCCGAATGTCGAAATGACTGAACAGTTTGGCCAGTTCAGATCGCGTTTGGGAGAGTTCAGGTGGCAAAAACATGTCACTGGAAGGCAAAACATGACAGGGAGGGGGAGTCAGCTGAGGAGCAGACTTCCATGCACCAGGGGTGGAAAGGTTTGGAGGAGCAGCCAGCCTGCCCAATCACCATCCCTTTTCGCCTTAGACCACTGGCTTCACAGTCTGTGATTGATCACGGGTTAGGCTGCACGGAGCCAATGGGGCTTGCGGTGAGGCGGGCGCAGCAAGAAACAAAACTTATTGCCTCCCCCCTTCCCAACACCTTCTAGCTAGTCACTGTTCTTGAACAGCAGGCGTTTCAGAAGGCTCCCTCTCTCCCAGCAGTTTTTGTTCCTTCCTATTCCTAAGCCATTGCCATCCTCCTCCTATTTCACCCATCCAACCCATTTACCTCCATATTATCATTTATTTAGATATTAGATAAATTTAGGTGTTATTTTTTGTTTTTACCCCTCCCTGTGTTCCCTGTCTTCCTTCCTCCCTCCCCCCTCTATTGAATCCTTTCCCTCTCCCTCTTATTCCATCCCTGATTCCCCATCCCTGTTTTAAGTTTTGGATTTATTTAGAGTAGGATTATTATTAGATTGATATTCATTTCAGTTTTGTACCCCTCCCTGTGTTCCTTGTGTTTTCCCCTGTGTAATATTGTATAGATAGATAGATAGATAGATAGATAGATAGATAGATAGATAGATAGATATAGTAGTCTGCTTAGTTATAGAGATAGATAGAGATACAGTGTGCTTGTAGGACAAGGCCTTTGTAGTTAATTATTAGGATATTCCATTTAGTTCAATAGGTTTTAGAATAGTTAATAACAGCTAGATTTAGTTAAATAGAAACAGTCACTCCAGCCCCAGGACCCACCATCAGGGTTCTGGGGCCTACGTTACTGGCAGGGAGGGTTGTGGCCAATTTGTATCTACAATCTGCCACTCTAGCCCCAGGACCCACCATCATGGGCCTGGGGCCATCATTCCTCGCACAGAGGTGATGTCATTCCACCGCACCAAGAAACAGCCACTCCAGCCCCAGGACCCGCCATCAGGATTCTGGGACCTAAGTTACAGGCAGTGAGGGCTGTGGCCAATATGTATCTAGAAGCTGCCACTCTAGCCCCAGGACTCACCGTCATGGGTCTGGGGTCCGTCATTCCACTCACAGAGAGCCATCTTTCAACTGCATAAAGAAGCAGCCACTCCAGCCCAAGGACCCACCGTCAGGGTTCTGGGGCCAAGTTACAGGCAGGCAGGGCTGTTCAATATCTGGAAGAAGCTGCCACTCCAGCCCCAGGACCCACCATCAGGGTTCTGGGGCCCGTCATTTCACTCACAGAGAGCCATCTTTCAACTGCATCAAGAAGCTGCCACTCTAGCCCCTGCTGATCTCTATCCTCTGTCCTCCATGTTTGTAAACTGTCTACTTGTCAGGTCCTTCAGATTTTTCACCCATTCCTGACCATCTCTCTTTCTAACTCCTCAAATAATGTTCTCGGAACCTCTGCAGCTTGCTTACATATTTTGGGGGAGCCTTTTGCTAGTTTCTAAATGGTATGCCACCAAACTGGAAGTAGAGCTGCAAAGAGGCTAAAATTTACCCCTTATTAAAATATTGGTACAGATCAGCACCATAGAAAAACCTGATTTAACAAAGCTATCACCTTCTATAGATTAGACTGAACATAAATAACGAATGTATTTTCTCCCAAAGTCGTTTGTAGGGTTTGGTTGTGTTTTTCTTTAAAGAAAGGATAATTTCAACACAAACTTAACTGAAAAGAAACCTCAAAAAAGCAGTTCGACTCCCACTGAATACATGAAACATGGGTAGAAGTCAGCAACCTAGGAAGGGTTGTAGTTTTTTTTTTAAATAGACACTACTTCAGATGTGTGATCATATTACAAACCTATTCTCTATTCCTTTATTTTAGAAATTGGGGAAGGGTGGGGTAAATATTAAAAGAATTGTATTTGTAAATGCCCCACACGCATGCACATGAGGTGGGAAGGCTTTAACATACCCCCTCCCCCCCCCCCTTCAGAAGCAAAGGGAGGAAGAAATGGACATCGAGTCCTAACCATCCCGGCACTTAGAATGGCAGGAAGGGAACGCAGGAGGAATGGGCTCTCTTGCCTCAGTTTGTTGGGGGGGGGGGTGTCCCTCATCCTCCCTGGCTCGATGCTGAGGCTTGGGCATGCCTGTTCTGATGGCATCGAGCTCCATTCTAGGCTAAGAAGCACTCTCCCCTTTGAGAGTGACAGTTCCACCCAAGCCTTTCTAGCGATATGAGACAAGTCCATGTAGGGATGGAATGCAGGGTAACATGGTGAGAATGATGAGAGCCAGCACGAACAACCTTTTTTTATTAGGTAGCTACCTGCTGCTCTTGGGGGGAGAGAGAGAGAAATAAGAGAGAGAGAGAGAGAGAGAGAGAGAGAGAGTGTGTCTCCCCACTGTTAGAAGGAGAGACAGACACGATCCCACCCATGCTGTCACCATCACTATATGGCCAGAGAGAGAGAGAGACAGAGGTTCCAAGCTAGAACGAGGGAGATGGGGGGTGGAGGGGGAGAGGTAGGTGTATCCAGCTCAAGCTGCCACCTGCCAGAACCAGGAAGAACTCCCATCTGTGCTCATGCACCCAATCGATGCCCATTGGCCATTGCCCACATCCAGCAGCAAACCTACCAGAATCAGATGGAATATGTCAATATAACACAACATATTATATGTGCCTGCCTGTGTGCATTCCTGTACCTGCTGCTACCACCTATCACTTCATTGAATGAAGTGTGCCCTACCCTGGTAACCAAGGTCTGCTGCTGCTAGTGCCAGTGGCCCCTCGGCCTATATGCTGTATGTGCCAAGGGTTCTGTACCCTGGCAAACAAGGTCTGCTGCTGCTGCTAGTGGCCCACCCACAGGCTTATATGCTGTGTGTGCCAAGGGTTCTACCCTGGCAAACAATGTCTGCTGCTGCTAGTGCCAAATGGCCCCTAGGCCTGGCCTATATGCCTTCTGTGCCAAGGGTTCTGTACCCTGGGTTCCGCCAAGCTCAAAGCCTGCCTCAGACCACCTTCTTGCCTCTCATGCTACACTGCCTGTCTGCTCGCCCAGGTTGCTGCCAAGAGAGAGAGAGAGAGAGAG
>QEPC01007418.1:1087998-1106419 GCA_003113815.1 Sphenodon punctatus | reverse complement strand
CCTATCTGCAGGACTGCCTCACCCTCTGGGTCCTGGATCGGCCCCTGTGGTCGACTGGGGGCACCCTCCTCGAGGTACCCTGGGTTTCCCGGGTGTCCACTATGAGGATGGCATTCTCCATGGCTGCGCTGCAGTTGTGGACCTCCCTCCCATCAGAGAGCCACTTGGCTGCAGGCCTCCCCTCTTTCCACAGATAATGTAAGACCTGGCTGTTCCACCAGGCCTTTCCCGAGGGAGATGGGGTGGGTGGGATGGGTTAGGGTATGGTAGGGGGGATGGGGTTTTATATTGTTTTTTAATTGAATTATTGTTTGTTTTAATGTTTTAAAATGTTTTTAATATGCTGTGAGCCTCCACGATATGCCTGAGGCAGGAGGGAGCAGCATAAATAATTTAATATAAATAAATATAATATATAAATATAAATATCTTTCTGCCCTTATATCTCACTACATTCCCTTCCAGGACCTTAGCTCCTCTGCCACCACCTTTGCCTGTCCCAGATTCTCCTGCTTCCTAAACCATCTTTGTCTCTTCTTGCGACTCCCTCTGAGAGCACATATGCTCTGCTCCCTCCCAACTTTCAAATCCCTCCTAAGGAGACTACCTCTTCCATTAGGCTTTCCCTTTCTCCTCTTCCCTATAGATTCCTTGTTTATGACTGTCTATATTAAGGATCCCCCTCCCACCCTGTATTTATTTATTTATGTATTTATTTATGTATTTTTATATATATATATATACATATATATATATATAATTTTTATCCTGCCCTTCCTGCCCACAGCGCAGCCTGGTGCGGCGTACAACAATATAAAAAAACTTTAAAACAATAAAACAATTAAAACAGTTAAAAATCCCACATTATGCAGGGAAAGAAAACTCCCTCCCCCACAACCCCACCCATCCAACCCCTACCCCTCACCAAAGGCCTGTCGGAACAGCCAGGTCTTACATAAATGTCAAAATAACAGGAAAGTGGGGGACAACCAAGCCTCCTCCAGGAGCGAATTCCACAGCACAGGGGCGGCCACTGAAAAAGATCTAACATCGGTGGCCACCCGTCTCGCCCGGGGAACCTCCAGAAAGGCTCTCACGGACTTTTTTTTTAACCAAGTACTTCTCAACTTAATTAGTATATCCCTTTCCCTCTCAGTGTGACATCCCCTTTGTCGCCCCTTTTCTTGTTAATTCTAGATTGTAAGCTCCTTAGAGCAGGGCCCTGTCTCTTATCACAACAATTCAGTGCCAGGCACATTGCTGACACTAGATAAATAATAATATGTGAATATCCATTTTGGTTGTGGATATTATAGTCATATACATGGATGAGCATCCAAAAATGCAAATAATAATAATTATAATAATAAAAAAGTCATCCATGCAATACAAACCCAGAACTTGTGCAAGACTCGGTCTGATGAACCCTAACCAAACAGAAGTGGAATATTTTAGAACAAGTTAATTACTTTTCTCCAGAGACTTCAACTCTCTTCTTTAATCTTTGAAGCTTTGTTTCCATAGTGTTGTCTGCATCTGCTGCAAAGCTAATGAAGCTCAGGGCATCTGTGGTCAAATGGTTGCTGTCCCATAACCAAAGGTTAAGTACAATTTTTTTTCTCTATAATACATAGAGATAAAATATAACAGACTCTGAATTTTCATGTGATTACTCTTTCCCTTAGGCTTACATTTGCCCTCTGTTTATCAGTATAGCAACTGAGATGCTACAATTAACCAAACCCTATATATATATTTATTTTAAAAATAAAAGCAAAACATTCTCACTTTCTGCTCTCAAGAGCTGAAGAAAAACAGGTTGCTCAATTGTCCCATTTCTTGCAAGACAAAAAGAGGATGCAAGTTACTCATAATCATCCTTCCAAGCTAATGTAGGGTTGTCTGCATTCCACTGTCAGTTATCACCTGTGGACCACAGCTGTAGCTTTGACTTGGGTTTACTGCATGGTGGCATCTTTTATGATGTTTGAACAGATCTTTACATGGTGACACCCCCCCCCCCAAATATATACAATAGTAAGATATTTTCTATTTTGCAGCAAGCTACCACAGATCACTTTGGTGTAACCATATGGTAGGTCAGTATGCCTAGTCTTACTCCTGAGTCTCAACCCACAGCAAATTCCAACTAGAGCACATTCCCCTGCTGACCATCGTCACCTGTGCCTAAACACTGTGAAACAGATGGGGTCACCCTGGATAATCCTTCCTCTGCCAGGTCCAAGGTGCCGGTGCCCGTGTTCCAGCAGCCACAGGCTGGACCTGAGTAGCACACAGATTCAGAAAACTGGGATTCACTGTGCCAGCACATTGTTCACATCACTGTGAGACAGGGACAGCCTCAGATACCCCAAATATTCCCATCAGTGAAGGATTGCCCCCTCCGTGCATGTATGTATTGTAAATAAAATATTATTTGTTCAATATCCAGTGTGTCTGTGCCTCCCTCTAGTCCATCCATGCTACCACACCAGTGGGACGGCATAGCCTTCCTCCTTGGAGCCTAACACACTTTCCCACTGATTTCCTTTCTGTACCACCACCAGGCCCCCAAGTTGGGATAGGCGAATACAGTTTGGAAGTTTGGAGTTCAGCCCGAACTCGACCTGTTTGGATGACCGAACCCGAACCTGAACTAACCGAACTCTATTCTGAATGCCGAAACGACTGAACACTTCAGTCAGTTTGGATCACGTTCAGTTGTGTTCAGGTTGAAAAAACATGTCACAGGAAGGCAAAACGTGACAGGGAGGGGGAGTCAGCTGAGGAGCAGACTTCCAGGCACCAGGGGTGGAGAGGCTTGGAGTAGCAGTCAGCCTGCCCAATCACCATCCCTTTTTGCCTCAGACCACTGGCTTCGCAGTCTGCGAATGGCCACAGGCTAGGCTGCAAAGAGCCAATGGGGCTTGCAGTGAGGCGGGCGCAGCAAGAAGCAAAACTCATTGGCTTCCCCCCTTCACAACACCTTCTGAGCTAGTCACTGTTCCTGACAGCAGGCGTTTTAGAAGGCTCCCTCTCCCAGCAGTTTTTGTTCTTTCCTATTCCTAATCCATTGCCATCCTCTTCCTATTTCACCCATGCAACCCATTTACCGCTATATTATCATTTATTTAGATTATATTAAATAGATTTAGGTGTTGTTTTTTTGTTTTTACCCCTACCTGTGTTTCCTGTGTTCAATCTTCCTTTCTCCCTCTCCCTCAATTTAAACTTTTCCCTCTCCCTCTATATATATTCCATCCCTGATTCCCCTGTTTTTTTATTCATTTTGAGTAGCATTAGATCAATTTAGGTTTCATTTCAGTTTTGTACCCCTCTCTGTGTTCTTTGTGTTCCCCCCACATCCCATATATAGAGAGATAGATAGATATTAGATCAGAGATAGTAGAGTTGTAGGAGTTAGCTGAGATAGAGATAGTGTTTAGAGATTTTTTTTAGTGTTTGTAGGAGTAGGCCTTTGTACTTATTAGATAGATAATCCATGTAGTTGATAGCATTTAGAAAAGTTATAGTGTTAGATTTAGTGTGTGTGTGTGTGTGTGTGTGTGTGTATATATATATAAATATATATATATATATTAGAGTAAAGATTTTAATAATTTTTTAAAAAACAACAATATAAAAACATTATTTTGGAGGGAGAAATGGAGACGGGAATGTGAGGTCGGTCTGCTGCCCGTAGGGGAGCCAATCAGGCATGTGCCAGAGGCAGAAGGGGCCGGGCCAGGGGAGTGGCAGCAGGCAGCAGCAATAGTCTGAGCACATCACCACGCCCCCAATTCAGCAGGCCTGCTTTAGGGCAACAGGCTTCAACGGCTCAGCATCGCCTCCTGTCAGTGCCCTCCTCCACTGCCATGCAGGGCACTGGAAGGCCTGCAGGACTAGAGGCTGCATCTGTCTCTGCTGGTGGTGGTGCTGGAGCAGGTTCTGGGGCCGCTTGCGATGTTCCTACAGGGCCACCAATGTCCCCCACTGTCAAGGTGATCCCCAGCAGTCCAGAGCTGGTGGATCCCACCCCGGCACCTTCCCAACACCTTCTGAGCTAGTCACTGTTCCTGAACAGCAGGCATTTCAGCAAGCTTTGTCTCTCCCAGCAGTTTTTGTTCTTTCCTATTCCTAATCCATTGCCATCCTCCTCCTATTTCACCCATACAACCCATTTACCTCCATATTATCATTTATTTAGATTATATTAGATAGATTTAGGTGTTATTTTTGTTTTTACCCCTCCCTGTGTTCCCCTCCCTGTGTTCCCTGTGTTCAATCTTCCTTCCTCCCCACTCCATTGAATCTTTTTCCTCTCCCTCTTATTCCATCCCTGGTTCCCTTCCCCTGTTTTAAGTTTTGGATTTATTTAGAGTAGGATTATTATTAGATTTATTTTCATTTTAGTTTTGTATCCTTCCCTGTGTTCTTTGTGTTCCCCCCTGTGTAATACTGTATATATATATAGATAGATAGTTATTAGATAGATAGTTACTAGATAGATATACATAGTACTTAGCTTAGTTATAGAGATAGATAGAGATACAGTGTGTTTGTAGGACAAGGCCTTTGTAGTTAATTATTAGAATATTCCATTTAGTTCAATAAGTTTTAGAATAGTTAATAGCAGTTAGATTTAGTGTAGAGATATATATATATAAAAAAAAGAAACAGCCACTCCAGCCTCAGGACCCACCATCAGGGTTCTGGGGTCAATGTTACTGACAGGGATGACTGTGGCCAATATCTAGAATCTGCCACTCTAGCCCCAGGACCCACCATCATGGGTCTGGGGCCATCATTCCTCGCACAGAGGTGATGTCATTCTACGGCATCAAGACACAGCCACTCCAACCCAAGAACCCACCGTCAGGTTTCTGGGTCCTATGTTACTGGCAGGGAGGGCTGTGGCTGGCCAATATCTAGAAGCTGGTACTCTAGCCCCAGGACCCACTATCATGGATCTGGGGCCCTCATTCCTCACACAGAGGCGATGTCATTCCACCACACCAAGAAACAGCCAATTCAGTCCCAGGACTCGCCGTCAGGGTTCTGGGTCCTACGTTACAGGCAGGTAGGACTATGGCCAATACCTAGAAGCTGCCACTCTAGTCCCAGGGCCCACCATAATGGGTCTGGGGCCATCATTCCTCACACAGACAGCCTTTTTCCAGATGCCCGAACCAAACTGAACATGACTGAATCAAATGGCCGGCCCGAATGGGCAAACCGAACTGGACCGAACTGAACTGTCATACCCGAACTGCGATCTGTTCGCCCATCCCTATGGATTATGGGGGAGTGTTTGAGGCTGTGGACATAGTGGATGAGGAGGTTGGAGGGAGTCGACCTCTCAAGTCTGAAACTATTTTGTTCATCCCCCTGACATCGATCCTAAAAAGGCATGCTGTACCTACTCCCAGTGTAATGAACTGGTGTATAGGGATGCTGACCACAATATCTCTGCATTGAGGTACCATTTGTCTCACATTCATGGGGTACAGGTGGGCAGGAGAACCCAGGGTAGTTGGATGGCATCCCGCAATCCTTAGTGTGCAGCTCTTTTATCAAGACGGCACTGGGAGCAGAGGAGCAAATGAGTGTCTTAGCGGGGTGCTAGTGGAGGGGATGATATCCCTGCAGCTACTAGTCCAGTAATAATAAGGTTGAACTTTAAAATTCTTGCAAAAGAAATGATTTTTTGAGACACCAATCAGACTACCATAAGAAACAACATACTAAAAGTTGCAATATCCAACTCGATGCAAAATGAGTAGTAGTTACCAGAAACAGCTGAAAAGTAAAAATCACTTGATATTGTAATATTTCTGCTTAAAAGGTGCCAAATGGGGTCAAGTGGGTCCCTTTTAAAAAAAAATAGCTTTTCAAACATTTAAACATTCAATAGGGTCATTTTTGTGTCTTTATTATCCGCACAACAATCATTAAAAACAAAAAAATCTAATACTTCTAAAGTTAATATTTCAAATTTCCTTTGCGGAACCTTTGCAATAACGTAATTAACACTTGTTTATTTATTTATTTGTATGTATTTTTACCCCACTCTCATTGCACCCAAGGTGCCTTGTCGATGAAGCCATTCCTGTGACTGCACTTCATAGTACCTGATTTTAAGTATTAGAAAACAATGCAAACAAGGAAATCAGTCACTGTCATAATCTTCTCTCTCCATCATAGTTTCATTGATAGTATTCAAGCAGTCTCTGGCTTTACACACTTTGCATACACTTGTGCCCTCTAGTCCATTTTTTCTGCAGCTGCATTGCATGGTGTCACAGCTGCCTTTGAAGCTGCACTTCATTATTTTCAGGACCTGTTCTGCAGCTGGTGGAAGATCTGTCATGACTGGGTACAACATACCATCAAATTCCTTCCAACCCCACTCAGTAGTATTCATGCTTAAAATGTCATTTCCAGTCCACACCTGTACCTGGTAACAAACCCTCAAGCTGTGGTATTTTGTGGCAGGAGATGTTGGAGGAACTTGTTCAGGTAGAACAAATGATGAAGAACTAGCCACTTTCTCAGAAAATATTTGGCGACGATATTCATTCATTGCTATTTTGGGTGGAGCACCATACAAGATACCTAGAGCTCTTTCACCAGCTGCAGCAATGGTAGCCTGAGAAAAATCTTGGCGAAGAAATAGCAATGCTTGTTTTGGAAATCCCCGTATTGACCATTAACAAGCGTACACCAAGTCCTTTCCCAAGTTCATAAACCCTGGAAGTTGTGTCACAACCAAGGTTGGCATGTGCAAATAGTAACAGTTTGGATATTTCTTCACCAAGTTGCTGCTGAACACTTTTAATATTCCAAGCCTTTGGTACCCCTCCTTTCTTTGGCTCTGGAGAGAAATACAATGTCCTGCTTGCTGTGCTGGCATGAAAACAAAGCAAGATTAACAGATCAGTGTCATCTCCTACAATGATGGTGTCAATTGACTGGGCTAGCCTGACAGCTGTTTGAACGATCAAAACATCAGCATCCCCAGTAGCTTGAACTATTATAAATCCCTTGTCCTTTAGATGTGTTGTCAGTGCACCGATGAATCATTGTTTATTTGACTTGGATGAAAGGAATTCCTGTTTGTTGATCTTACGCTTCATTTCGTTAGTAAAGATGATTTCTCGACTGACTCTTCTAGATCTGCTGGTATGTGCCATATCCTTGATTGCGGGTCCCTTTGTATATTCATCAAACACTATTGTAGCTCCCAGGTAATATTTGTGTACATAGTAAGAATACCATTCCACGATGGCTGAGTATGATTCATTCACAGTCCATTGGATCCTATGAAGAAGAGCCCCACCATTGAGCACAAATGTCACTCCACTTGCTGGCCTGCAGACTATAGTTTTGTCTGCCTGACATACTGTTTGAACAGCATAAAGAAGTTCAGGTTTATTTAGTTTTCTGAAAAGAAAGCTACTGTCAAACAAAGATGCTGGGTGTGAGCACAATTCATATCTGAATCAATCTTCTTCTGAAATGTTGCTGGATTTGGCAATGAGGAGGAATCTCTGGAACAGAAGTGTTGGGTCCAATTGCTTTATCACCCCTCTAGGTGTTTGTTTTGTAGTTAGTTGTACAGGTTTGTCCCTGCATTTAAATGAAACATCTTTAGCAGTCTTTCCAATCATTTTGTTTATTATCATTTGTCCAATTTCCCTAGCTATATCAGCATTAACACCTGTTGATGAAACCATTCCTGTGACTACTTCATAGTTGAGGATCACTTTCAAAGGGTGATGATTCTGTTAAATATTCAAGTACTATCTGAACATCCTTACAGTCTCATTCCTGTCTGGAGTCCCAGCTTGCCTTATGTTGGTCACCTGTTACATATATTACTTCAGTCAGCTTCTCCATCAGTAAGTTGACCTCCAAACAAACTGGACGAGATAATATCCAAACAGAGCATTGAATCTTAGTCATTCCCCTGCCTTTTGTCAGTCCTCCAGCAGTCTTCAGGCTTCGCATAAGTTCCTGCTCAGTGACCAAGTCTGGTAACAGACCTGCCCAAAATCTGTCAGACCTTCTAATGACATGCATTCCATTTTCAAGTTTTGAAAAAACTGATGGATTGGTTATTTCTAATTTTTTTCATGTTTTGGATATAAAGGTATACTGATTTGCTGTAATTATTGTGGCCAGCAGCAGTAAAAAAAGGAAGTATCTCACATAAGGTCTGAAGATGCAACTTCCACATACCAGTTCTTTCTGCTCTAATAAATTTCCGCATCAGTCCTACCATCTCCATATACTGTAGCCACAATGCTGCCCTATGTGCATCAGCTAAATGATTCTTTCTTATTTGAAGTAGTTGACCAACCTTCCTGACATTAGGAGATATGCAAGCATCACAAACATCCATCTTGCCTGTCATTATTCTGTCATAGACAATCTTCAGGCCTGTAACATCTTCTAGTGACAAATACTGTTCAGAGGCTGCATCTTCTGGTGACAAACACTGACCAGAGTCCAAGAAGCCTTTGGGTTTGAACATGTCATATATTAGTAACACATGAAGGGTGGAGTCAATTATATTACGTGCTCTGATACAGCATGAAACTGCTTTCCCCGTTAGAAGGTGTGGAACAGTATTTTCTGCATAAATAAGTTCCATCACTTCACGCAGCTCAGATCCATCCATTATGTGGCCTATACATCCCAAGAAACTCATCAGAGTGTGAAAGCCACCAAGCTTCAATACAATATTTGCCACAACACTTTCAGTCGGCACTGAAGAGACTATTTTCATAGCTTTGCACCACAGTGGTTGGTCAAATGTCATGATGGGAGGAAAGTCATATTGATAAGCATGTGTGCTGATAAACATTAAGACTGAGTATATACAGCTTTCATCACTTACAGAGAGGTCAATCATTGGGAGGAAGGCTATATTTGCTTTACCTGAATGATCGCCAACCATTATAGTTTGCATTGTACCATTCCAACCAGGTCATGGCTGCCCCCATACTACCTCTGCCCGCCAACACACAAGCCCTCCATCCATCCCTCTCCGCTCTTCCACTCTCAACCTATTCTGACACCTACCTACTTCTCCTCTGTGTTGCCCACTGCCCTTCAGCTACTTATGTGGCTTTCAAAGTCCCAGTGCTGGCTGATGAGGCCTCTTGCTAGGCTCTAGGAAGGGAAATGCCATGCTCTGATCCAACAGGAAGTGGAATCTGTTAACTTCCTGTTTGGTTAGATCATTTCCCCTCTCTTGTCAGAGCCTGAGAAGAGGTCTCAACAGCCACATTGGGCCTGTGAAGACCATACGGTTGGCTGGAGGGTGGACTGTGGTGCCTTGCCCCTATTCACACTGTGCTGTCACAGCCTGACAACTGGGGACCAAAAAAACACATTTTGCATTTATTTATATTATACATATGCACTGAGTTGGACATTTCATCTTTTAGTATAATGTTTCTTATGGTAGTCTGATTGGTGTCTCAAAAAATTATTTTTTTTGCAAGAATTTTAGTTTGCATGCATTTCTCGCTATCTTTACTGGACTATACAGCTGCTGAGATTCAGTAGCCACCAATCAATCCTGCATAGTATTACTTAGAACCTGCAACATCTGTGCCAAGTGCTCTGATGAGCATGCAGGATGGAATTCAGCCAGTGTGAGCAACAGTTGATGGTTTGCGTACGGGAACTGATACACTAAAGAGGAAAAACGATGAGCTTCTGAGTAAGTGGAATGACTTGTCACAGAAAGTCAGACACCTGGAAAGTCATTATTCTCTGCAACAGGCACAGAAATCTGCATGGGAGAGCTACAGGGATTCCCTAATTGAACATGAGTGGCTGCTTTCCGTTTTTAAGGTGCTTTACAATACCATTCCCTATCTAGTTCACTCTCATGATTACCCTGTGATTATGTTTTTATTATTATTCCCATTTTACAGATGTGGAACAGAGGCTGAAAGATAGAGACTTGTCAAGACCACCAGAAGGTTCATGACTAAGACAAGAATTTGATCTTCTGACTTCTTTGCCACAGGTCAATCCTGACTGCTTACTTTAAATAAAGTGGAACTACTCTTGAGTATGCGGTTTGAGGTTTGTAGCCAGTGAGAACAATCAAGCATGAAGGCTTTCACAGGAAAATATCCTAATGACATTTCATTAGTATGGGAGGACTAGGATTTGCAGCTAATAGGGTCTGCTGTAGAGCTGAAATGAGTACCCACAAAAATGGGTGTACCCCATCAAATTTCTGGTACCCAAACAAACTGAATATGTTGGGTCTTTTTTGTGGCCAAACCCGAACAGGTACCAAATCACGTATCCGTTTTAACCCTAGCCTGATCTGTCTCCATTGTGTGTTCTTCATAATCCATCCAGGTTGCAGATGTATTTGTGTAAAATACAAACTGGATCTCTGTAAACCTAATGGTTGCTTTTTTAAAAAATGTACTTGGTCACTGAAACCAATTTCAAAGGGAGCTGATGACAGATGGATTAGTACAAAGGGCTTCAGATGACAAGGTATAAATAAAACTGAAAACTTCTTTGGAGATGTCTTGACTATTGATTAAGCACCACTGTAATCCTAAAACTGATGAGTGAGAACTGGATATAAATGAACAGAGAAATGATTCTATTTGCATACTGCTGATAGATATTTATTTCTCTTTGTTTAAAATCCCCTTCTTCTTTCCTCCCACATCTCCTCAATAGGAGACAGAACACAATAGGCAGTTTTCGAGATCAGTTGACCTTCTGTGAATCTGGAACAACTCCATTAAATGCACAATCTTTTGGCTATTAGGACTAGCACCAACATGATGCACTGACATGAGTCTTACTGAATCGAATGCAAAGGTCTAGTGTAATATTAAAGAGAGGATAGTGCTACCTATCCATGGGAGTAATGCAGATTTGCATCAAGGTAACTGAGTTCAGCCATTTCTAAAAAAATACAAACTGTATTCCGACACCTTCTGTAGAATGGGAGATGTATGCAAAGTCATTCACTGCTAATGTTTGTTTCATGAGAGTAAAGGAAAGTCTAGGCAGAGAAGAAGCTGATTTCTTTTTTCTCCACCTTTAATGATGGGGAGGGATTGAAAAGACTTCATTAATTGACTCAGCCGTATTCTATATCTTTTGAACTAATCAATTATCTTTTGCAAAGAGAGAGGAATTCTAACTCCATAGCAAGTATTGATCTCCCTTCCAAGTATAAAGGTTTGTGCACAAAGGGTGATTTAAAAAAAAAAATGTCTTGTTATTTGATTTTCTCTACATTTGGGCGAAATCTCCGAGAAGTTTAATTCCTAGGACCTCTGCTTAGGAAGGAGAGAGTGAGAAAAGTGACTCAAGGCTACTTTGTAATAATGTCTTTGATTCTGGGACCATTCCAGTCCTCTTAATGCCAACCACTCTAATACAGAGATTTCAACACAAGCTCTTGTCATGTATGTTTTAGCTAATCTGTTGAGTGGGAAGAAAATGGCTTTTAAGTTATTGGTGTTTGGGACTAATATTTGAATTGATAAAGATAGATATTTTAAAATATCCTTTAAAGAAACAGCTAGCTGATATCTGGCTTTCAAAACAATTTTTTAAAGATTAATTCCTCAGTTTCTCACATTCACGTAAGGCTCTGGTCGCCCCCCCCTGCTACCTTCCGGCAGATGAATCCCTGAAGTATGCTATTTCCCCTAAGCTTAAGCTTGCAGCTTCTGTTGCCATTGTACCTCCCTGCTAATCTCCTCCTCATATATAGGCTCAGCCTTATATAGATAATATTCACGTCCCAGCTTGGCTGTAATCCTGCTGCCATGTCAAATTCTACAGTCACTTAGGGTCCAGCTACACAATACACCTACCGCAGTTTGGGCAGCCTTAGCCCACTTTAGTCACCATTGCCATGCAATGCAGTGCATTGAATGCTCGGCAGCCACCAGATGTTTCCCCGCTGTGTGGCATGGTAGGCAGTTGGCTGCTACATTCTGCATTATCAGGAAAAGGCCAAGGATACAGGGTGAAGCAACCAGCCTTACCCAAAGTGAGGTATTTATTTATTTATTTCTAAAACTTATATGCTGCCCCCTCCTACCTCAGGCATTTCAGGGCAGCTCACAGCATTTTAAAACATTAAAATACACAATAAAGAACAATTAAAACCCATCCCTACCCACCCAGGTAAGGCTTCTCTATGTGCAGTAGCACACCACCACTTGTGGGACTGGTTCCCAGCTGCTCTGCTGCACAGAGCTCTGCCATGGGGCTTTGAGTGGCAGGCACTATCTCCAGCCCCACGTGGTCATGTCACAGCTGGGGAAGGATATCAGGTGGGCCAGGGAAGGGTGGGTGGGACAGGGTTGGGTGCTTGCATATGGTGCCAGTGCCTTGGCCCATCCTGGAGCTTGGTGGTACATCTGACGGTGGTCTGCCTACCTGGATTCCCTGCAGAGGGAGGGCGACCATCTGCCTTGATCCTTGTACTGACCTGGAAATGTGGTGGCAGCAACTGCCCACCACAGGGCCTGCGGGAATTGGGCCCATCGCTGCACCCTTAGAGTTGTCCAGAAACCAGGAGCTTCAGCTCACAAGCATTTTCAAGCATCCATTACACACACAAATCGTTGCTATTCAGTTAAAGCCAAAGCAAGAAAGGGCTTATTCTTTTCAAATGTTGCCCGAATCTTGTAAGAGCAATTATTCTTCTGTGATTTCAGTTTGATATTATAGAAGTCTGTACCACCCTGTGACCCCCTCATCTGTTGGGTTGCACACATGGATTCAGCACCATGAAATTGTAGGTGCAAGCTTAGTGCATCAGGTGAGCAACTGCAACTCTAATGGTGAGGGGGGCGGGGGAGAGATATGCAGGCAGACCGTGGCAGGGAAAGAACATCTGCCTGTCTGTTTTGGTCCTGTGTGGAGCCTGTGGGTATCAGCTTCAGGGAAAGGCACGGAGAGACCACAGGCTCTGGGGGGGCTCTGCTCTAGTTTGTTAACTCCCTTAGACTATGCAAGAGGTCAGGAACGAGAATGAAAGAAATGAAATTCAAACTAAAGAGAGATTTCTTATAGCTAGATAGATATGGTTTATTACTGGCTGGCTTTCACCCTTGCCACCAAAAACAAATTTATATACACATACAACAAAATATAAAAACAGAACATATAACAACTAAAATTGCTAATACAAATTACAATTATAATTATAATTATACTATCGAAAGCAGGTTGGCTTATATCTGTGGGGCTATCCTAGATTTAAATGGCCCCTACTGAGATGAGTAATTAATCAAATGTATTATTTCTACTGGCCTTCGCCCTTGTAGCCATACAACAGGCCAATCAGGAGATACAAGAAATACAATGATACACTTCACTATATGTATTGCTATCCCCATAGCCCTGCATCCAGAAAATACAAGGAGATAAATAAAAGAACTATAAGATTACCTTACTCTTCTGTAGGGCTTGCTACAACAAAGCTTGACCTCTATTACCATACCAACCCACTATCCTGTCATGTGGACCTTCGACTTAATCCTAAACCCAAGAGATGAGCGACATAAAGGATTCTATGGCCAATACAACTCTAGACACCACCACCCATGATTTACCCTCAGAGCCTGCAGATCTCACACACCCCCATATTCTATTAACAGTTCTAATCTTAGATTTTAATTTTACTAGATTTCTTATAAACTCAAGCTGTTATCTTGCATGCTTTATAATCAGTGGGATTGGAGATGTAAAGGATGGAAGATTGTGTCCTGAGTCTACAATACTCAGGGCGTTTCTTACGTTGCACCGCGCTCACAGATTTAAATAATCTGCCATTAGAAAAGTCATGCGGGTGGCGTTTAGAGATGGGGTGCCACCACTAAAAACCGTGGCTCGCGCATTCCTTTGAATCTGCATTAGTAAAACCCTGATATCGAGATTTTACCACTGCAGATTCAAAGGAATGTTTGAGTTGCAGTTTTCAATGGTGGCGGTGTGTCTAAATGCTGCCCACACAACTTTTCTAATGGCAGATAATTTAAATCCATGAGCCTGATGTAACATCTAAAAGCTGGCTCAAAGTCTTTACTGCAGAGTAGTCTCATTGACTTTGACAGCAGCAGTTTCCAAAATTTTGCCTGTGCCATTCCATTTTGAGACTTAAATATAATCCCATGATGCTAGTCAACAACAAAGTCATGCAAAGTACATCAAATAGCATCCTGGTTGTGTCACCTGGTGAGATGGGAATATGGGAGGTTGGGGAGAGGCCTCCCTGTTGAACAGGGGGAGGGTGGGAAGGTTGGGAAGGGGGAAGGCTCCCCAGTGAGAAGGGTGAGTGAAGAGTTTGGGGGGGAAGAGGTGAGGGTGTTCCCCTCCACCACCTTGGTGGATGAGCCAACAGACAGTGGGGGCTAGGCTGTGGGGACCATGCGGGGGTGGGGGGGAGAGGACCACAGCAATAGGGCAGCTCATCATGGGGCACTATGGTCTTTTGGGAAGGCATTGTCATTGGAAAATGAGGGACAGGTGGTTGGTGCCTGTCCCTGGTTCAACCTTCCCTGTCTCAGGTGGCAAGGAGGCTGGGGACTCTGGGCCCCCCGGCCTGTTGCTGGTGCTGTTGAACATGTGGTCGGTAGCTAACAAGTCATCTACGATCTGGGATTCTATCCTGGATTGGGCTGCTAACCTTATGTGTATCATGAAGACCTGACTGGATGCTGAGTTGGGGCCGATTTTGGCTGACCTTGTTCCAGCTGGGATGCAGCGTCAGCCTAGGCTGGAGTGATAGGGAGTGGCATAGCCACTGTTTTTAGGGAGGGTTTGCGTGCTAGGAGGTACTCTGTGCAGACTAAGGGCAAGATAGAGGGCCTTCATCTTGTGTTTGAATTGGCCCAGGACAGAGTGGGAATTCTGCTGGTGTACCATGCACCCAACTTCCCAGAAGCTTTCTTGACAGCTCTAGCAGCCCTGGTTTGGGGAATGAACTTGCAGTCCCCGAAGCTTATCGTCTTGGGGGATTTCAACATCCATGCCAATGCTAGGTTGCATGGTGTGTAGCTGGATTTCATGGCCTCCATGGCAACCAGGGGTCTGTCCCAGGTTGTGGTGGGCCCGACACTTGAAGGGGGTCATATTCTGGACCTGTTGTTCAACCTTGAGGCATGGGGCACCAACCTTGAGGCATGGGGTCTGATGATTGGGAGAGTTGTTAGTTCACCCTTTTCATGCTCGGATCATTAACTCCTGCAGGCTCTCATCCCAGCATGTCCGCCTGTCGAGAGAGATGTAGAACCGATTAGGATGGTCCACTCTCAGAGGCTGATGGAACCCTTGGGGTTCCAGGCTGCTCTGGGGGATTTACCCAGAGACCTCAGCGACTGCCCCATCAATGCCCTTGTGGCCTTCTGGAATGACTGGTTGGCCAGGGATATTGATCGGGTGGCTCCTAGGCATCCGATCCCTGAGTTTCAGCACTATAGGTCCCAATGGTTTACAGAGGACCTGGAGTGGCTGAAGCATGAGGGGAGGCGGTTGGAGTGATGGTGGCATTGCACTCACGATGAGGATGACCAATTTTAACATCGCACCCCACACCTCTTTTTTTATGCCATTGGTGTCCAGGAAACAAAGCAGGTGTTCTTTACTACCATCATAGCATTCGTGAAAATAGTGAAATCATGTTCGGCGGAACATTTCCAGGTGGTGAGAGGTTTGGTCAGTCCAGTCTGTCTCCACCTGGACCCAGAGTCTTCCTGGGTCTGCTGTGACATGTGACATGTTTATGGCTGCCGCTAGTGCAGAATGCAGCGACCCATCTCCTTATGGGGATGGGGTGGCATGAGCACATTACACCGGTGCTCTGTACTCTGCACTGGCTGCCTATGGCATAACGAGCCCAATTCAAGGTGTTAGTGTTGATCTATAAAGCCCTGCACGGTCTGAGCCCCTCATATCTCGGGGACCACCTCACCCTCTGTGCCTCAAAGCAATCCCTTCGGTCTACCAGGGGCACCTTTTTGAAGGTCCCCCGTGTAACACAGGGGGCCACAATGGAGAGGGCATTCTCAGTGGCCGGGCCGTATTTATGAAATTCCCTCCCAGAGGAGGCTCACCTGACCCCTGGCCTGTTCGCCTTCTGACTTGTTTGCAAGACTTGGCTGTTTGCCCACACCTTTGGAGGGAAGGGTGAGAGGCTGGGGTAGGGTGGTTTTAGAGATGTTTTATAAATTGTCATGGGTCCGGTGTTTTTATGGTTGTTGATTTTATTATTATTGTGTTTTTATGATGTTGCAAGCCGCCCCAAGATGCCATAGGCATGAGGGGGCGCCTAATAAATTGAAATAAATAAATAAATAAATAAATAAATATTTTGCAGATAAAATAGTTCACATTGAACATGACTTTGACTCCACCCTTTTGGGGACAATGGTAGAGCCAGAGATTAGAAATGCCCTGTCTGGTCAGTGTTTATGTGATCAATTTCAATTGGTGATACCTGCTAAGGTGGGGGTTGTGCTGGGATCTGTCAGAGCCACAACATGTGAACTAGACCCTTGCCTGTCCTGGCTGGCTAAGGCCAGCAGGGAGACAGTAGGGCCATTGATGGTGGGGATGATGAATGCCTCCTTGGGGGAGGGGAGGTTACCAGAGTCCCTTAAGGGGCTGTGATCCAGCCCATTCTCAGGAACCAATATTTGGACATTGACTCCCTGGCAAGCTATCAACCTGTCTCTAACCTTTCCTTTTTAGAGAAGGTTATTAAACGAGTTGTGGCTCAGCAGTTGCATCTAGACCATATCAGTTTTCTAGATCTTTCGCAGTCCGACTTTCATCTGGGTTATTTATTTATTTATATAAAATTTGTATCCTGCTTCTCCTGCCCACAGGGCAGCATGGGGCAACAAACAACAACTATAAAATAATAAAACATTTAAAACAATTAAAAATGCCACATTATGCAGGGAAGAAAAAAACACTCCCTCCCCCCCAACCCCTACCCCTCGCCAAAGGACTGTCGGAACAGCCAGGTCTTACATAATCATCAAAATGACAGGAGAGTGGGGGCCAACCAAGCTTCGTCCAGGAGCGAATTCCACAGCACAGGTGCAGCCACCGAAAAAGATCTAACATCGGTGGCCACCCACCTCGCCCAGGGAAACTCCAAAAAGGCTCCCACCAATGATCTTAGGGGTCACACGGGCACATGAGGAGTGAGGTGGTCCCACAGATAAGTGGGGCCCAGGCCGTGAAGGGCTTTAAAGGTTAAAACCAGCACCTTGAACTTAGCCTGGTACTTTATAGGCAGCCAGTGCAGAGTCTGGAACACAGGTGTCATATGCTCCCTGTGGCCCGCCCCAGTAAGGAGATGGGCCATGGCATTCTGTACCAGCTTCAGCTTCCGGACCAACTTCTTGGGCAGCCCCATGTAGAACACATTGCAGTAATCCAGCCTTGAGGTGATGAAGACATGGATGACAGTGGCGAGGTCAGAGTTTGAGAGATACAGCCAAAGTCGCCGGACAAGATGTAACTGCCGAAACACGCTCCCCGCCACAGCCACAAACTGAGCAGTGAATCAAAGAACACACCCAGACTCCGTACTTGAGAGACCATGGGAAGGCAAACCCCCCACAACAAGAGGAGATTCAACCACCCCCAGACCCCCCAAGCCCTCACCTACCAACATCACCTCTGTCATGTCAGGATTCCATTGCAAATGGCTCAATCTCATCCAAGCCCCCACAGCTGACAGGCACTGGGAAAATAAGGAGACTGAATGGCCTGGGTCAATGGAAAAAGAGAGGTAGAGCTGAGTTTCATCAGCATACTGATGACACCGCATGCCCTGAAACCCTCTCAAGATCTCCCCTAGATACTATCTAGATGCACCTGGAGCTGGAGTGCCACCACCCGCTCAATAACCTTCCCTAAAAAGGGAATGTTAGAGAAAGGTCACTAACTGATGAGCACATCCACGTCCAACGATGGTTTATTCAGCAGGGGGCGCACCACAGCCTCCTTAAGGCAGGGCGGCAACCTCCCCTGCCGCAAGGACGCGTTCACTACCCTTGTCAGCACTGTCCCCAACGTCTCCCTGGAAGCTTTTACTAACCAGGACGGGCACGGATCAAGTTCACAACACGTGGCCCTCACAGACGCCAGGACATCCACCGCATCGGCCGGCGTCACTTCCCGAAACTCTCCCCACAAAGATGGACCAGACGGGCCCTCCGCCCCCCCCCCCGCGCTCCTCCCCTACTGCCATCAACCCAGCGTCAAAGTCGGTCTGAATCTGAGCAATCTTGTCTGCGAAGTAGGTGACAAACTCCTCACAGCGGGCCCGGGACAAGTCCCCATCCAGGCGGAGGGAGGCCGGACTAACCAGCCCCCGCACCACCCGAAA
>QEPC01007418.1:1047624-1079944 GCA_003113815.1 Sphenodon punctatus | reverse complement strand
CCGTGGTCCCGTTCCCGGCACGTCTGTTTGGGCCATTTTCCAACCCCCGGGCGTGGTTGCGCTGTTCGCCCCCCCTGGTGGTTCGCTGTGGTGAACCGGCCGCCCGTAACGTCTGAAATCACCCGTTGTTGATACTGTATTTTTAATATTGTATTTGTATGATTTTATGATGTGAGCTGCCTTAAGCTGCCTGAGGCAGGAGGGGTAGGGTAGAAATGTATAAATAAATAAATAAATAAATAAATAAATAAAATTAAATAACCCCAGCCACAGAGGGCATGTGATCCCAACCCACAATCTGGGGAACTCTGCTATACTGGATGTCGATTCCATGCAGTACAAAAGGGTCAAGTATTAGTTGATACTTTCAATGTTCCCAAGTGGTTAGGGCCATAGATTTATACCTCATTTGAAATGCTAACAGCAGCAGCATTGTGCCCTTTTACACCATGCTGGGGCAGTGGATCAATATAAACTTAGAAGACAAGACTGTCTTCTACTTGTATCATCAGCACAACGTCTTGCAGCATTTGGATTTTTTTTTACATCTCTCTGAAGTAAAGACACAGTCAGACAGTTTATGAAATCAGACATAACCATAGTTCACAATGATTTGGCAGTAGGGAAGATAAATGCCACACAAATGACAATGAAAGAGAAATCTTGTGTTTCCTTTCTTTTCCTGACTACTATTTCACTATTGTTTCTCTGTTAATCTGAAAATGCTACAGGGCATACGAAAAACATAAGTGTTAGTGTTGTCATGCAGCATTTATAACGTAGCATCAATATTTGGTTATGAGTATTTTTAATCGGCACACTTTGAATATATTTGTGCTGAAAACTGAAGTGCAAGTAAACATATGGCAAAGCATTTTATAGTATTTAGACTGCTAACAATGCTAAAATCCCACACTTAATGCAATGTGAAGAGATAAAGTCTTCTTTAAAAAGTTAAAATGTGCAAAAAAAGATCACATTATAGAGCCCTTGAGTCATAAGTAGCAAAATTACTGACTTGTTGCATGATTTTTCAGACATTACTAAATTAAATAAATAAATGAATTAAATTAAATGTGGACAGCAATGCTCCAGTGGGGTTACCCAATGTGGCTGTCTGGACATCTGAATAGCTGTATTATGTTGTAAACCACTGGTACTGTTGATGGGAAAGTTGTCCAGATACAGAACTTTTCCATCGCCAGAGCACAGGGTTATCATTAGAGCTGAAATTAATACACCCCTCCCCCCAAAACAGGTAAATCCATCAAATATACTTTACCTCACCTGAAAATGGAAGTCCAGGTAATAGCAGATATCTATTTACACTCGGTTGGTTATCTCTTTCAGTTATTTCAGGGTGGCATTTCTTCTGTTTTTAAGTTAAGTTGTTTTGGTATTTTGGGCCATTTAGGTATTCCAGTTATGTCATTTCAGCATTAAATAGCACTATCACACAAGTACAACTGCTGAAAATGACAGTCAAAATACCAAAATGACCGGAAAACCAAAATAGAACTGTAAAACTGAACTCCCTCAAACCCAAAATGGATTGCTTTCCAAACCCCCAGATATGTGAGTACCTGTTTTGAGTATTGTTGGAGTACATGAAGTACAACAGAAAGTACAAGTAATACCCATGACTAAAAACCCACTATCCATTTCAGCTAGTTGTCATAGGGTGATTTCAGACGTTACGGGGCCCTTTGGCCCCGTACCGAAATCACCGATATCATTTCCCCCCCGGGATCACCCCGTAACTCCATAGCAGATGTGCCGGGGAAATCCCGGCAGGGAATGTGGGAGGGGGCAGGGCTGCGCGGCGCAACGTGCAGCTGCACGGCCCCGCCCCCTCCACGCACCCCGCCACCCGCCCTCCAGGGAGACGGGCGGGCGGCGGGGCCACTGCGGCCGCTGCATCAGGCCAGAAGCGCCATGGCCCGGGATCCCGCCTGTTTGGCGGCCACCAGATGTTCACCACGGTCAATACCTGCAAGGGGTCAATTTGAACCATGCTTCCTGGGCTAGCCAGGCGTTACTTTTTTTTTGTCCCCGCTGGGGATCTTTTTGACCACACTTCCCGGGACATTCCCCCGGCTAGCCCGGGAAGCGTGGTTCAAATTGACCCCTTGCGAGTATTGACCGTGGCGAACATCTAGCGGCTGCCAAACAGACGTTCGAGGCACGGTGACCACAGGTGGGTATTCACCGTGGTTCACCGTGATCTTGTAACGTCTGAAAATACCCATACAGTACAGTAGTTCAGACATCACACCAACCACATTGTAACTCCCCCATGTCCTTCCTCAACCCCACTTGAATTACTACCAACTACTGTCCATGGGTGTTTCTTTATGTACAACTGAAAGCAGTTTACCATATTTGTTCATCTCTTTATACCTCACCTTGATAATAATATTTCCTCTGTACGGTACTTTGAGATCCACAACTGAAAAGTGTTGTAAACACCAGGGTGTTCCAGTCAAAGAAGACACTTAATATGGCGATTAACATCTTGATTCACAACATGCTCCTCCGGTACAAGCCCAATTGACTGTAAGTGTTTCTTTTTTATTGTTATTTTGATATATTTGACAACTGTAGTTTTTAGACTGTAGTTTTTAGACTATAGTTTTATTCAGATTTACTGTTTTAAGTTGATTTAAAGCTAAAAGGAGTGTGTCAATACAGATTTGATAATCACTAACAGATATAGTTATACTATTCTGTTTTATAATCCAGTGGTTTGTTCTACAGAGATTTTGTTTGTTTTTTCTTGCAATTAGCCCTTTTAGGATTTGTGCCTGCTTAAGTTAAAAGTTATCCATCTCCTTTTTTCATGGATGGCTAACATAATGGTCAATTTATATTCATCCTGTATTTTGGTATAGATGGTGGTGATGTAATTCCCTAACTGAAAACTGTAAAAAATTATGGTCTAGTGAAATGCTGTGTGGATCAAAAACAAAAAGAAGCTGAAGATGCAGAGATGCCCCCATCTTCAATGTTGTCTTGTAATGCAAAACACATGGCAAGACATATGGCATCTGCAATGTCATATCAAACAAACACAGATATTTGAAAAAAGATGTCTCTAAACAGTGCACTTCCAAATTAACTAGATGGGTATCATATACTTGAAATCTTACTTCTCTTTTAGAGGAAGGTCTTGCCCCTTCTCTGCAGTCATGGGAAGCTCTACATGCAGTTGGCACAATATCAGCTAGTGCTCAGAGAGTGCTTATACAGAATATCTAACCAATTCCATGAAGCCTCATTCTCCACAACCTAAGTTTTTCACCAGAGACCAAGCCTAAGTAATCCTTACTTTAATTCCATTAATCTCTGTGAAGTAGGATGGGACTCAGGGCAAAATTTTGGTTTTGGTCAATTTCAGTTTCTGTTTTTATTAATTTCGGGGGGTGGTTCAGTTTCGGTACTATCGGATCTTTGTACCGAATTTTTAACATTGTGTTTTTGTCAATGGGGAAAAACCACAATGTTAAAAATCCATTACAAAAATCAATGCAAAAGATCCGATAGTACCGAAACCGAAAAAACCCTGAAATTTTGGATTAATCCGAAATTGCCATTTTCAGGTACTTTTGGTTTTATCAGAAACCAAAATTCCCATCCCTACTGTGAAGTTACACCATGGCAGAGTTTGTTCCTCTCTGTTTTGCATTTGAATACCTTCCCCTTTCTGGGAAAGCCTAATCTACCTCAGCTAGATTGGAGGTACAGCTGATCTGAAAAGATTTGTCGTTAGAAAGCTATAATTTGTTTAAAAACTTTTTCCATGGTGTCACAAGCTGGTGTAAATTCAATTATCTGGCTTTATCCAAAGCCCAAAGGGAAATCTGGTTATCTATTTATGCCATTTTACAAACATGGCATGATGGGGAAGAGCCAGCATAATTTTTACAAAAGGAGCTCACTAATCCATTTTCATTTTTGAGGGTGTCAGCAAGCATATGAAAAAGGGTGATCTAGTCGACATAATGTATCTGAATTTCCAGAAAACATATGAAAAGTTCCTTCATGAGAGGCTCTTGAAAAAACTAAGAAACTATGGGATAAGAGGTAGTCCCTGTCATGGATTAGCAACTGGTGACAGTATAAAAAAACAAAGGGTAGGACTAGGTCCACTTTTAGACAAGTGGCCTGGGAAGTGTTCTCTTCAACGCTCTGCTAGGAGAAGCCGCACTGGGTGCGTTTACACACACCAGAAGTGGCCGCCCATTGTAAGAGTCGGCAGCATGCACAGTCTCCCATGGCCTCTTTAAAGACCCATTCTGAAACTGGGTTTCTAGAATGCGCCTTTAAAGAGGCTGTGGGACGCCGCACGTACCGCTGATTCCTATGACGGGCGGCCACTTCCGGTACATGTAAACACACCCCATGCAGCTTTTCCTCCCGGCATGTAGAAGGACGCACTTCCCAGGCTGCTTGTTTAAAAGCAGCCTGGATGTCAGTTTTCACAATGGAGAAAAGGAAATAGCAGGGTGCTCTGGTACCGCTGCTGTTTAATATATTTATTAATGATCTGGAAAAGGGGGTAAAGAGCAAGGCCACCAAATTTGCAGTTGACAAAGTTTTTTGAGATAGTTAAGACCAAGACAGACTGTGAGGAATTAAAGCAGTACTGTGCACTGGATGACTGGTTAACAAAATGGCAGATGAAATTCAATTTTGACAAATGCAAAGTGATGCGCATAGGGAACAAAATCTTAATTATGCATACACAATGTAGGGTTCTAAATTAGACAGTATCACTTTTGAGATTAATCTTGGAGTCACTGTGGACAGTTCATTGTACAATCAGAATCAAAAGGGCAAACACAATGGTGGGAATATTTAAAGAAAGCCTAGAGAAAAACACCCAAAATATCATATTGCCAATATAAATCTATGATGCAACCACAGTTTGAATATTGTGTGAAGTTCTGGTTGTCCCATCTCCAAAAAGATATAACTGGAAAAGATGCAGAGAAGGCTGTAAGGGCTCAGCCCAGGTCATGGGTGGGCTTGCAGAAACAGGCCCAAGCAGAGTTAGGGCAAGGCAGGACCAAGTAGATAAAAGGCAGAATCAACTTAAGTCCAAACAGGTAACCAGACAGAAACACAGGGACAGTATCATTACCAGAGGTGTGAAGAGAAGGCACATCATTCATTTTTGTTTGCCTTTTCATTTCCAATTTTTTTTTTAAAAAAATTAAATAAATGTCTCTACAGTTTTCATTTATTTTTTCATTTTATTTTACTAAAAATAATAATTATTAAAAAAATATTTTTTATTTATTTAATATATTTATATCCCGCCCCTCCTGCAAACAGCTCGGTGCGGCTAATCACCGTGCATTCACAAAATGGCCACTGGGGCTGTTCTGCACATGAACGTCCCTTTTCCAAAATGGTGTAGAAGCTGTAGGTGCCATCTTGGAAAAGGGCACACATGTACAGTATGGCCCTGGTGGCCAATTGTGCATACATAGCAATTTTTTAAAAATGTTCTTATGTTAAAGTGGCCCCAGCAGTCTTTTTGTGCATTCACAGTGATTTTATATTCTTCTATTCTTATGTTTTTATGTTCTTATTTTTGAAATGGCTCCAGTGGCCATTTATGCACATGTGCAGTGATGGTTTTTTTCTTATTTTAAAAGGGGACTGGATACATTTGTAGAGAATAGGTCCATAAATGGCTGGTACTTAAGTTGGCTAGAGGACATAACCTCCACATGTCAGGAGCTGGGAAGGAATAAATAGCAGGGAATGTATCACTCTCTTACAACCTGTTTTGTATTTGCCTGAAGTGACCAAAGGTGACCACTGATAGAAACAGGATGCTGGGCTGGATGGACCATTGATTCAAACCAGCTGATAGTTCTTGTGTTCTTATGTAGGGGATAAAATGCAGTGACGTGGGGTAAATAAGGGGTTTTAGCTAAATTAGGAACACTAATATACATACTGCTCTGACATTGGGGATGATCCCAGGCCCCGTGGATCCCATGTGCACCCCCTCTGTGCATGCACACCTTTCCCACATGGCACAATGTGCCTGCAATGGAGGTACATGCAGTTTCTGTACAGGTTCTCTGTGATCTGCAGGGCATGGGATCAGCCCCACTTAATTGTCTGGGAGATGTTACTGATATTTGCATGAATGCACAGTCAAAGCTTGGCTTGGTTAGCATATGAAAAACAAATAGAGAACCTTTTGATATTTACCTGTTGGAACAAATACAATAGATGCTGATGGGCCTGGAAATAAGTACCTGAAAACTGACTCTGCCAAAAGATAACCAGCTCCGGAAATCAAACATGGAAGGTAAGTGGGGAGCATGATTATTAAGAAGAAATGTACGTATGTGTATATATCATGCAAATCTCTAACCAACTAACTGGTGAATGCTTGTCATAAATTAAAGACCACCTTCAAAGTCTGTGGAATAACTTGACAAGCACAAAAAGAAGGGTGCACCTGGTCAATTTTTGGGTGTTTTCAGACGTTACGAGATCACGGTGAACCACACTGAACCACGCTCAATCCCCCCGCGGGGCCAAAGGGCCCGGAACGTCTGAACGGCGTGCGCCAGATGTTCGTCACGCTCAATACCCACATGGGGTCAGTTTGAACCACGCTTCCCGGGCTAGCCGGGGGAAGGTCTCGGGAAGCGTGGTCAAACCAACCACCACAGGGAACCAAGCAAAAGTAACGTCTGGACGCCAATCCCCCAGCGGAACCAAAAAAATGGAGCCCCGGCCGGGGACGAGGCACGCAGCGTCGCTGCCAGGCAACCAGCACCAACACAAACACCGGAGGGAGATTTAAAGCGAGAGCAGCAGCAAGCAAGCGTGGCGGGATGGAGCGAGGAGGGAAGCGGAAGAGACCGGAGGCACGAACAGCGACAGCGGCGGCACAGGAGGCGGAGGACGTGCAGCCAGGCCCAGCGATGCAGGCGGAGGGGGCACAGGTGCAGGAAGGGGGCACACGGGAGCACCCGACCAGGGAGGCGCCCCGGGAACACCAACCACAGCTGCAGCCGGGTCGCGCCGCCCCGGGGACAGCGGCCGGAACAGGCCCACAGGAGGCACCCAGGAAACGGGTAAGGGCACCCACTGGGAGGGGAACAGGGGGCACAGGGGAACCCCCTGTGGAGGGGGCCGGGGGGACCCCGGGCGGAAGGCAGGGGGGCAGGGGGACCCCGGGCGGAGGGCAGGGGGGCAGGGGGCCCCCGAGAGGGCCCACACCCTCACCCAGCAACCAACCACCCCCCTTCCCCCCCCCAGACACGAAAGTCGGCCCGGGCGGACGAGCCCCAGGAGGAGCCCGGCCCCCGGCCCCCGGAGGCGCACCCCCAGGAGGAGGTGGAGGAGGAGCAGAGGCAGGTGCAGCATGAGCTGCACCGGGAGGAGGAACAGCAGGGGCCCAGCCGGAGGAAGGCCTATCACAGAGGGGGACAGTGGGGCCTCCAGGAGACCCGGGACTTCATACGGATCTGGGGGACCCTCGAGTACCAGGTGGAGCTCGCAATAAACCAGCGCAACGAGCATGTCTACCGGGACATCGTGCGCGACATGGAGGCGGCGGGGCACGAGCGCACTGTCAACCAGTGTCGCTCGAAGGCCAAGGAGCTCAAGAGGGGGTACAAGGCCCTCAAGGACAATAACAGCCGCTCCGGCCACGGGGCCCGCACCGCCCCCTACTACGATGCCCTGGACCGCATCCTTCACATGAAGGGCTCCATCGTTGCCCCACGCCTGGTGGGCAGCGCTGTGGTCCAGGGCAGGGAGCGGGCCGAGGTACCCCCTCCCCTCGCCGCCCGCCCGGTAGACACGAGCTCAGGGGACCCCCACCCCCAGGAGGACCACCCGGGACCCGCAGAAGCCCCAAGGCCCCCCCCCAGCAGCAGCCCGGAGACATCCCAACGCCGGGCCGGCCAGGCGGAGTCGGAGGTCGGCACCTTCACCACCCTCAGCCAGTGGTCCCAGGGGGAGCACTCCCAGGGTGAGGCGCCGGGCTCCGAAGGCTCGGAGACGGACATAGAGGGTAAGCGGGCCCCCAGGGCAGGGGGGGGCAAGACCAGGGGGCCGGTGGCAGGGGCGGGGGTGGGGGCCCTGCTGCAGGGGCCACAACCAGCCCCCTTCACCCGCTCCCCCCTCTCCCGCCCGCAGGACATGGGGAGCCCCAGGACCGGGCCAGCGAGACGGTGCAGGCCCCCGCGGAGGGCACAGGAGAGCAGGTGCCGGACCCAGGTAAGGCGGGAGGGCTGGGATGGCGGGAGGGCCCCCCGGGCGCCAGCCCAGGGGGGCCTCCGGCCTCAGTGGGGGAGGGGGGGCAGGGGGCCCCGGGACCCGACCCCGCTAGGGGACAGGGCCCTGCACTGACCCACCCGCCCATTTCCACAGGGCAGCCCCCGCGCGCGGCGCCTCCGCCGGCCGCAGCCCCAGCCCAGCGGATGCGGGAGTACCGGGCGCGGGTCCGCAGGCGCAGGGAGGAGCAAGCGGAGGACATCGTCCGCAGGGCGGAGGAACAGGGGGAGCGCATGATCGCCTCCGTGGACCGCATGGAGGCGGCCATAGAGCGGTCCATGGAGAAGGCCCTGGAGACAGACCGCCGGCTGGAGGCGGAGGTGCGCCTGGAGCGGAGGCGGGAGCGCCGGGAGCACCAGCGGCAGCAGGGGCTGCTCAGGGGCCTCCGGCAGGACATACAGGGCATGGTGCGGGAGCACAGTGCAAAGATGGACAGGTCCCACGACATTGGGACCTCCCTGCTCCTGCATGCGGGCACCATGTGTGCCTACGTGATGGCCGGCGCACCTCCGGGCGCCCTGCCCGCCCAGGTCCCCATGCCGGGCCCCTCGGCGCCCCCGGGCCCAGCCCTGCCGCCCCTGGCGCCCCCCCGGCCCCAGGGCCCTCGCATGCGCCTCCCAGTGCCCCCGGGCCTCCGGAGGGTCCAGCCCCCCCGGGGCGCGACCGGGGCACCGGGCACAGCTGCCCATCCGCCGCCCGGCCCCCTGCCGGGGCCGGGACCGGCCCAGGACACGGCAGGGGACACGGACAGTGGGGGGGAGGGGAGCTCCCAGAGCTCGGTGGGCCCAAGCGGCCGCACGAGGGGTCGGCCCAGGAAACGCGGGGGGATGGTGGGAAGGGGGGGGAGGGGGAGGGCCACATGAGGGCGGGTGGTGGACGGGGTCACGGGCACGGGGGTGGGGAGGGGGCACAGGGTGATTGTGTGAACTGTGTGGGCAATAAAGTGTTGTAAAGAGACAGTTGTCCCCGGCCCGTTTGTGGGGGGGACAGGGCTGTGGGACCGCGTGTACAGGGGCATGGGCACGGAACGGGGGGTGGGGCCCCCAGGGGCGGGAAGGCCCTCACAGCGGGCCCCCCCGGGCGATGTGGGTTGCAAGGGCGTTCCGGATCCTTTTGGCATACCGGTACTCCCGGGGGTTCCCTGCGTTCACGTACAGGGGAACAGGACCGGGGGGCCGGTGGGGCTCGGGGTACTCCAGGGCCGCCCCCTCGGTCTCGCACACATTGTGCAGAACGCAGCAGGCACCGATCACCAGGGCGGAGGTGGGGACGGTGAAGTCCAGGCGGCCAGCTATACTCCTCCAGCGCTGCTTCAGGGCCCCGAAGGCACGCTCCACCACGGTCCGGCTCGCACACAGGCGGGTATTGTATACCTGCTCCGCAGGGGTGCTCGGGACAGGGTAGACCTTCATCAGCCAGCGGGTCAGGGGGTAGGCGGGGTCCCCCAGGATGCAGGGGGGCATGGGAACCCCCTCGATCCACCTCATGCCCATGTCCGCGAAGTCCCCCCGGTACATGCGGGCATAGAAGGGGGAGATGGTCATGATCCTGGCGTCGTGACTCCGGCCGGAGTTGCCCGTGTAGATGTCTATGAAGCGGGCCCGGTGGTCCACCACCCCCTGCAGGTGCAGGGAGTAGTATCCGTGCCGGTTCACATACTCCAGGGCCTCCCCCGCGGCCGGGCGCAGGATCTCGATGTGTGTGCCGTCCACGGCTCCGATGCAGTTCGGGAAGCCCCCGGCCGCGAAGCCAGCCATCACAGCGCCCTGGTCCAGGAGCTGGATGGTCCTGTCGAGGAGCACGCCCTCCACAGCCTCGCACACATCCCGCACGATGCAGGCGACCGTGCTGAGCCCCACCCCGAAGTGCTGGGACACGGAGCGGCAGGAGTCGGGCGTTGCGAGGGCCCAGACCCCTATGGCCACCCGCTGGACCATGGGGATGGGCTCCCGCATGGAGGTGTGCTGCCGCTCCAGCCAGGGCGTGAGGAGCTCCGCTAGGCGCAGCAGGGTGGCCTTGCCCATCCGGAAGTGGGACCCCCACTCGGCCTCCCCCCAGTGGGCCTGGGCCCGCTCCCACCAGGCCTGGGGCCGCTCCGTGACCCATAGGCTCCGCGCTATGGGCATAGCCAGCAGCGCTGCCCGGCGGAGGGTCTGCGTTGCCCAGCGGAACCGCCTCGCGGCCCCTCGGAGCGCAGCGGGCCGGGTGAGGCTCCGGCAGGCGGCCAGCCACGCCCCCCAGGCCCGGCGCCGAGCCCTGAGCCGGGCACGGACTCTCCTGCGGGCCTGCTGGCCCCGGAGGCGCACGCCAGCCCGCAGGGCCAGGACATAGCGCAGGCGGACGGCCAGGTGCACCCTCTCGGTCAGGAGGCACAGCTGCTCAGTGTGGTCACGGTGCCACTCAGCCGCGAGCGCGAGGAACATCCAGTTCCCACCTGCCCTATCGCGCTCCATGGTGCTGGGGCCCCGGTGGGGGCTGGGAGCGCTTATGGCGGCCCGGTGCTGGTGGCTCCGCCCGGGGGTCGGCCTCGCGGGCCTGCGCGCGCCCTGTGCCGGTGCGTTCCGGCTGCTCCCGCCCCCAGCACCCCGGGCCCCCTCCCCTCGCTGTTTGTAGCGGGATGGCCTTGAAGGTGCGATTAGGCAGACAGAGAGCTCGCTGTTGTTCTCTGCAGCTGTGCCGGGCCCGCACCCTACGCCTCGCTCTGTTGTGCTACAATGTTGCGGTGCGGGCCCGTGTTCCCTGTCCCGGGGGCCGGGCCGAGCCTCTCCCGGCCCTGGGCAGTCTGTGTGCCCTCCGGGCTCCGTGTCCCATTCCCTGTTGTGCTGGACCATGGCTGGCTGCCCATCCATGGGGCTCCCGCTGTCCGGCCCCCAAGGGGCCCCCCATATCTGGGCCTTCCGCGAGACCATGTCTCTGTGCGACCTGTGGCACACCCCTGCCGTGCAGCTGCTCCTGGCCGGCCCGGGGAGCCGTGCAGGTGCCTACGAGAGCCTGAGCTCCGGGCTCCGTTACTTTGGCCATGTGGTGAGCGCCCGTGATTGCCGGCTGCATGCGGAGGCCCTGGGGCTGGCTCGTTTCCCCGAGGGGCGCATCCCGGAGGTGCTGTGCGCCCATGTGCCCTGGAGCGCCTCGGAGACCGTGTCAGCGCTGGTGGTGTGTGGTCTGGGCGCCTACTCGGAGTGCCTGGCCGAGGGTGGCCCTGCCTTGGCCGTGAGCTACTTCTCCTGTGTTCACGGGGCCCGTGGGTACCAGCGCACCCGTGGGGCGGCGTTCCAGCGGCTTCTGGAGCTGGGGCATCTTCCGTGGCCCCCTTCTGCTGCCTGCTGTGTGCCGGAGCCCTCCGCGGTGGAGATGTCATCCCTGTTGGCGGTGTGGGCGCGTGTGGATGTGCAGCTGGCCCTCACCATGCCCGATCCCTTCGAGGCCTACTACCTGATCGCCCACTACATGTCCTTGCAGGGGTACCGCCGGGGCATGCTGCACTGGCCCCACCTGGTCCACCGGGCGGGCCACCCGGGCCCTCGGGCCAGCGGGGCCCCCGGCAGCGGCCCGTGAGCCCCGCGTCGCTGGCCTGCCCCCCCCGGCGTGGTGCCCCCGTGTGGGCTCCCGCCCCGGCCCGGGGGGGGGCCCTGGTCCCCGCTGGCCGCTCCCGACCTGCGGACCCCACCTCGGTGAGCTCCCGCCCGCCTCGCTGCTTGCTGCTGCCCCTGGCCGTGGTCCTGGGCCCCCTCCATCCCCGTGACTCCGTGGGTGCTGCCTGAGCGTCGCTGGTGCTGCGGAGGAGCACCGCTGGACCCGGCTGCCCTGCCTGTGCCAGCCTTTGACTGTGGGGCCCCCTTCCTCCTCCTCCTGGCGCCCCTCCGCCGGCCTCGCTGTGCTTTGGGGGCCCCCAACGTGCCTTGCTCCGGGGGTCCGCCCCCCCCCCCCGAGACTGCCTCTGTTCCTGTGGGGGCACCTCCTTGGACTGGACTGGACTGGGGTGGTGTGGGGGTGGGGGTTGCTGCTGTCCGTGCCTTGCCCCGTGGTGGTGCCCCCCCCCCCCCTGCCGGTGTTCCGGGTGGGGCGTTCCGGGCGCCCCTTCCCCCCTTCCCGGCCTTTCCCTGGTGTGAGTGTGTGTGCCCGGGCGTGTGGCCGTGCATTGTGCCCTGCTGCGGGACCGCTGTGTGAGCCGGCTGTCAGCCTGTTCTCGCTCTTCCCCCCTCCCTTCCCGTTTCCCTTGTGTGGGCGTTCCCTTGAGTGCCTTGTGGCTTCGTTTGCCCTCAGTCGGCCATGTCTGTGTCCCGCCCCTGCCCGGTGCCTTGTGGGGGTTTAGCGCCCGCCGGGGGTTCGGCTGCACGTCTGTTGTGCTGCCACGGGCCGTGATGGTGCGGCCCGGTTCCGGGCCGTGGTCCCGTTCCCGGCACGTCTGTTTGGGTCGTTTTCCAACCCCCGGGCGTGGTTGCGCTGTTCGCCCCCCCTGGTGGTTCGCTGTGGTGAACCGGCCGCCCGTAACGTCTGAAAGTACCCTTTGTCTGTCGACTGTTTAAAATAAAAGTCCTTAAGGTTTCATTTTCTTCCAGTTGAACTATCTCATGACCATACCACACTAATCTAATCTCAATTCTCCAAAGAAAAGACCAGCCATGTGCATCTTTATATGCTATACTTAACAGGTAGGGCTGCCTTTTGGAATGTGAGTGTGCTATGAAGCAGACCATGCCATTAAATGCTCCTTGTCATTTTATGGGTCCCTGTGACCCATTTTATAGGTCTTTAATGCTATTCAAACAACCATAGGCATATTGCTCTTTCCTCCTTTTGTTTAGGGCTGAAAGGAGATTTCGCCATAACGGGAAATCTCATTGAAATCCCAGTTCCTGATACAGTCTTGGTGAAATTGAGAACCTCTCAACATTACTCGGTATGTCTCAACTGACTTTTTGTTTCTTGATTTACCGACTTTCTGTTTATTGCTTTACTCTACTGCTTTGCCATACATTTCAAATTCCAAAAGTTAGTACAACATTCCTTGCACTGCATTTTCTCTTGTACTTCCTTGTCACTCATTGGCTGGTACACAGATTCCTTTACTAATGTGTAATCCAGTTGCAGATTGGTCAAGGAAAAAGAAACAACATAGAATAACAATTTTGATTGTTGTAGTGGAGGTTAAGGGGCACTGGGAGGAGGCTAAGAGCTGGACTATTTGCACAGTGAGTGGCTCAGAAATTCAGAAACAAAGGATAATCTCACCCTCAGCAATGTGGTAAGCAGTAAATGAATGGCAAATGGTAAGTAGAAAGTTGGTAAATTGGGACGATATCTTGCTGTATTGCAAGAATCAAGAAATCACATCAGTATCAGGAAATGGGCGAGAAATTGATTCTGGTTCCTGATATGGCAAAATTTCTCATGAGCAGCAATTTAGCTGCTCATTTCAGCCCTGCTTTTATTACACAGTGTAAAGACAATATTTTTTTCAGGATCTAATAAAGTATACATCTTTCACCTTGTGAATCTTGAAACTTTGTCAAAAGAGCAAAGAAGTGTAAGCAGAACAGCTGTCAATCCTATCTCTGATTAATATACAAAAACATCATTCATGGCACTGCAGAGGTGCACTGCCATACAAATTGTAGCAATGAAAATGGCAATGTATATAATTAAAAGGAGCTAGCTCCCTTGATAAAAACCCAGTGGTGCAAAACAAATAATTCTTTAAATAAGAAAAACATGAGGGAAAGAACAGAAAAGGTAGGAAAAAGATGCTGAATCTAGAAAGCTTAGTGTTTTGTGTGCTTTTATAGTTGCCAGCCTTTATAACGCTCCTTTACTGTAGTGTCTTTCCTTGCCAAGAGAAGTCCTGGTTTTCTCACAGTTTTCTTTCTCCTTGCATTGTTAAGCTTAAATTTCCTATCTGCCTGGTTCCTCCCTCCCTCCCCTTCCTTGTCTTGTCCTTGCTTGGTCCTGTTACCCCTTGTACCTTCTTGTTCACAGCTCTGTTCTCTTGTGCCTTTCTGGCCTTGATGATGAGCTGTTTAGATCCCAGAGGCCAGTAAGTATACCTGGCTCTGTGTTGAGCATTAAGCCTTCTGGCCATTGGAGAATGGCTGAGAGGTTTCCTGTACCTTTTGCTGCACTCTCCCATTGTTTCCTCAGCACTTCCTTTCTCCCTGCTTGCCCTGCCCCTTTACCCCTTCCCTGGCTCCAACCCCATGTCCCTTACAGTTACTTTGGGATATCAGTATTTTGGTTTTATGTTTTGATACTCGGTACATCGTTCACTTTGGCGGTACTATTTGGCATTAAGTTTTAAAGTTTTTTTTAATTGAATCTGAATAGGATTGCTTCATTTTTGGACTAATCACATTCACATTCAAAATGTTAAATGAACCTCCAAATTGTAGTGCCAAAGTTAACAGAATACTGAACACCAAAATACCAGAGTAACAGAAATACCATAATGTATATTTGAATATGCAAATGAACCAGAAAGCAATACCGCTTAATAAAAATGGATACTGATAAAAACAATTAATTTGGTATTCACTTTGTATATTTGTTTCAGTCCTAATTAAAATGTATTTTGGTACTTATGAGTTATATCATCACATGAATATAAGAAATACTACACAGGAAATCAACAATGGTTGCTCTTTTGCAAGAATTCTGTGACTAATGTTGCATGCTTTACAGAATGGTACAACATCAGATTAGATTAGAGTAGAGTAATGCATTTGGGTTTTGACAAAATACAAATAAACCAGAAAAAGCCCCTTTTGGCTTTTTCTGTGCATTCTGTATACTAAGGGCTCATTCAGACATGCATTTAAATCGCACAGCTGCGGCGGCATCGTGCGATTTAAAGCACCGCGCACTTCCGGGTTGGTGTGAATGCACCAATTCAGCCTAATGCGAACTGTTGGAGTGCGGTTTTAAACGCTGCTCGGAGCAGCTTTCAAAACTTCACTCCAACAGTTCGCATTAGGCTGAAATGTGCGCGGTCGGTGCATTCACACCAACCCGGAAGTGTGTGGTGCTTTAAATCACACAGTGCCGCCGCCGCGGCTGTGCCGAATTGCCTGAATTGCGTCTAGGTCTGTGCAATCCAGTTTTGAGTGAACCCAACACATTTTCCAAAAACATTATATCAGAGGTCTTGAACTGGATCCCCAAAACTGCAGCATATTTTCAGCTTGGACTCTCAAACTTACCCTCCTGCTTGGGGAGCCTGTAATGAGCCCTCTTTACCTGCAGTGGCTGCCACTGTCTCAGAGCTGCAGTGCACTAGCACAGCAGCCAGACCCAACCAGCAGAACCCAGCAAGGCCAGGGAGAAATGGTGAGTCCTTGGTGGCTTCATTCCTCCCCTACCCAAGCCAGCAACCCCTTCCACAAGCCAGTGACCCCCTGAGCCAGCCCCACCCCCCAGTCCCACCTAGGGATCCCACTTTCTGCAAGTCAGTAACTCCCCTCTGAGCCAGGAACCAACTCCCTCCACCCCCCAAGGCAGAACCATGACTCATCCCCTTTTGCTGAGTCAGCCTGATGCCCCATTCCCACTCCCCAAACCAGCAACCTTGCCTAAGCCTAGTCACATGCCCATCCCCCCAAGCCAGAGACACCCCCCCAAGCCAGCTCTATTTTTTATTCTCACCTCTCCCAAGCCAGCCACATGCCTCACTCTCTCTCAGACCACTGATCCCCCTGAGTCAGGCCCATGTCCTGTTCCACCCTCCTCAAGCTAACAACTTCCCCATCAAGCTAGCCGGTATCACCACAGCTAGGAACTGGTGCTGTCCTGCTTAGCCATGGATGATACCACCAAGCTCCAACTTGAACTTTACACAAGTTCTATTCATGGGGTCAAGGCACTATAAGGAACGTGAACTCCCTGTAAAGACCACAGTCAATCAGTATCAAGGGAGGAAATTCCTTCCTGGCCCCAATAAGGCAACTGGTGACTCTATAGTGCCAGTCCAAGAGGGCAGGTGGGTGGGAGTGGTGAGTGCCTACCGCATTCCTGGTGCTGCTGTGGCTCAACAAAAACTGCAGTGGCCCATCCCACCTACTGGCCTCCTCTTTCAATGGGGTGGGGGAGAGTACCCAGAGTCTTTTCCTGCCCAATCCCTGGATTGGGGCCAACCACCCTAATTCCAAAAAGGTGTAAATAACTTAATCCTTCCCCAACTCTGGGGGACAAAAACTGCCTGTCCCCATTGGCCCCATCTTTCTAGCAGGCGCGTGGGGACAAGGCCCATCCCCTACACAGGGGCATGTGCAGGGGATAAGAATTCAGATTTGCAAACCTAACTAAATATCCGTTCATATGAATGAATATCCAAATTAATCTTTCATACTGTTGTGAAATTTACATAGTTCTTCCGTAAATTTCATATTTAGTAGTTTGTAGGGCTGCACCAAATACATGATTCAAGTGCCCAAAGTTCCAACTATTGTGACCGGGTCCTCGGTCGGTACTTTTTCTGAGTACCTGGAATTCAGAACTCCAGACCAAACTTTGGAACTCAGAAATGCTTTAATTATACTCACATTTAGGGAACGTGCAATGGGGAGCTTGTCAAAAGTATAATAGCGAAGCTTTCCGAGGACTGAGTTTCTGCTCTAGTATTTTGGTTACTTTCACCTTTTGCCTCTGGGGCTGGATGGGTAGTTTCCTTTCTACTGTGCCTTCACCTGGTCTGTTTAGATTTGGGCATTGAAAATCCATCCGATTTTCACTGAAGCGGATTCAGGAGTGCACTCTGGCAGTGGCATTTTTTGGTGTCATTTTCCAGATTTTTTTTAAAAAGGGCAAGCCAAAGCAAATGAAACTCAGCTAGATCTGGCCGGCAATCAGCCAACAGGCACACTGATAGGGTAAGAGGCTGGTGCAAATAAGAGTTTTCCTCCCTCCCTTATCCAGTTGCGCACTAGCAGCTTGAGTGGGAGTTTGCTCTATATACCACTGCCACATTGCATGCTCTGCCATTTTGCTGGTGCTACACTGCTCTCTGCCACCACTGGGACTTTGAGGATTCTGTGCAGACCTACCTAGGCACTGGGCACAGACAGGAGCATCAAAGGTAGGGAAAAAACAACAACTTGATTTTGGGGTGACTTTGAAAGTTCGTTGTGTTTGGTGTGGGCCGCGCGGGGGTTGAATGGTGGTGGTTTTTTTACCCGTTGCTCTTCTTTTCAGTAATACTCTGGCCTGGGTGGCTGGCCTTTCAGGGAGTGTGGGGGGTAGTATGTATGGGGTGCTTTGTCCAGGGGACTTGGGGAAATTCTATGGGTTCTTTTCTTGGCATGCCCTGGCATGGGCTTTGTCCCCTGGTGGGCCCTTGTTTCTCAGTGCTGCTCTGGACTGGGTAACTAGACCTTTTTTGGGGAGGGAGGGAATACTACTAATTAGGACTTGGGGAGATTCTATGATGTTTTTCTTGGCATGTGTGTGTGTGTGGGGTGTTTTCTTCTCCAGGTTGGCACCTATTCCTCCTCCGCCCCCCCACAAGACATGTACAGTGTGCACTGGGGGTACAAAGGTATAGTGGACACTGGGAACCTCTTCCTGGGGGGTGGGATACCCTCATCTTGTTCTCCTGGCTGCATTGTGGAGGGCCTTCCCCAGAGCATCCTATCTGGGCTCCCTCCCCTTCTTTCTTTGAAGGTGTCTAAAGCAGGTTGAGGGTGCCTATTGGTCAGGCTTCCCTAATCCCCAAGAAGAGTTATAGTGGGCACTGGGAGGTGGAACCTCTTCTTGGGGAGCAGAGGGCCCTCACCTCATTCTCCTTGTGAACTGTGGAGACAGTGGAGGAAGTAAGCAGCAGTGTGACAAGAAAGAAGGATTTGCCTTTGAGGAAGACACAGACAGCTACGAGAGACACTACTACAGCAGTCCTGGTGAGAAAAGTACCGCAGAGCAGGCACAGCCAGTTGTGAGATGGCAGACAATGAGTTCCCTTCCTGTGTTTCACACTGAAATCAATCTTCCCCTTTCTCATGCACCAAAAAAGCTGGTTCCTCCTCTGCTCTGTCCTTCTCCTCCCTTTCAGTTTTTCTGATTCAGCTTGTTGCAGGACAGTGGGAGCTAACTCATTCCTCCCTGCAGTTGCCAAGCCAACCCAGAAGGAAGACTTTTCCCAAAGCCTACCTTCAGAATACTACAGGCAGACCAGGAAGGCACAAAAAAATAAAGGAATCAGGATAAACATAAATGTTTTCTATTTTGCACACTGCTCCCACGTGCAGCCAGCAGCACCCCACCCCTCGTTTCCCCCTCTCTCGCTCAGTTTCCCCTCTCTTGCTACTGCTAGACGGAACTCTTCTTTGGCCATTCATCATTCTAGGATTGTGGCTTAGAATGAATGGTCCTGGCCCACTGAAATGAATAGGGTCCGTTTTCCATTAATTTCAACAGGAAATTTTCCCACTTATTCACTATAAATAAGTGAATGATATAAAATGAAACTCGTATATATCAATGGCTACAATGAAATTGGGTTACGTATCAGGAAAAAATATACATGGAGTGTACCTCCGAAAGGTGATTTTATATAGCTTTCAATGAAGGTGTTGACATGAGATTCTTCAGAGCTCAGAGATGATGACTAAAATAAGTATTTAAGTAAATATTAGCATCTAGAAAGTAAATATTCCTCATGCAATACTATCCAGCTTACTGTCTATTCAAAACATAACACAAAATCTTAAATGAGTGTTAATCATCCAGGCTAAACCAGGAATGGGGACATTTTCCCATTGATGTCAATTAGGAAAAAATACAATCTGATTCCAATCCAATTCAAATCCAAACCAATTGAATCTGATTCCAATTTTCAACATGATTTTCCATCCCTACTCAGTTCCTTGCTAGTGTCCTCTCATCCTTCAGAGGTTCCTGGTCTCCTGGTTCCTTGCTTAGTGATTTGTCCCCTTTTATAGTTTCCAGCCTTTTTAGCCCCTCTTTACTGTAGTGTCCCTCCTTGCCTAGCCAAGTCATGGTTTTCTCACAGTCTGGCTCTACATGTTACATTAACCATGGGGGAAATCAATGTTGTAGTACTTACTACAATGTCATCCTGTGGCAGAGCAGTGTAAACAAACATGTTACGTTAACCATGGGGGAATGTTCCATGCTTACGTTGCCATGGTATGCACTCTGACCAACAATGGAAACCCATAGAATGACAGCAGAAAGAAAGAAAGAAAGAAAGAAAGAAAGAAAGAAAGAAAGAAAGAAAGAAAGAAAGAAAGACCTGCTGGTGAAATTGCCAGGGCAACATTTCATGATGGTGAAAGCCATCATGAAAGCCCCACTATGGTGAAATGGACTTGGCAAAGAACACTGGTGAAGTTGATATGAAAGCCCTGCTCGGGTGTCAGTGAACAGATGTTCATTATGGGTATTTTCAGACGTTACGAGATCACTCTCAACCACAGTCAATACCCTGTGGTGAGGAATGGTCCCGTAACGTCTGTTAGGGAATTGGAAGTTCCCCCCCAGATGTTTGTCATGCTCAATCCCTGCCAGGAATCACATTCACCACATGATCAGCTGAATCCACGGGGCCTGCGCCGATCGCATGGTGAAGGAGATTCCCGGCGGGGATGAAGGGGCCCGTCACGTCTGGACGGCGATCACGGCCCAGAATCCCCACTGGGATTCCGGCCCGTGGTCATTTCGGGTGGGCGCTGCGGCCGCATTGGCCGCATTGGCCGCGGCGCCCGCCCGTCTCCCCAGAGGGCGGATGGCGAGGGAGGTTGAAGGAGGGGGCAGGGCCATGTGGCCGCACGTTGCGCCACGCAGCCCCGCCCCCTCCCCGATTCCCTGCCAGGATCCCCCGGCACGTCTGTTGGCCGTACCGGAGTGATCCTGGCGGGGAATCTGAGGGTTGTTTCCGTGATGGGGCGAAGCTGCCCCGTCACGTCTGAAAACACCCGATGTGTCAGATTTTTAGCTGCTCCCTGGGTCTCCTGATGATGGGTTCCCCATATTTTTTGGGGTCAGTAAACACTCACAAACGTATGTTCCCTCCATAGATAACTCCCAGGTTTGCTTGAACAAATCTGTCCTTGTGCTAAGCAGCTGGGACAATGGCAAGCATTATAGGTAGAGACACCCTTTGACACTGAATATACCTATTGTAAGGCCAACCTCTTCAAAGGTGCTGACCAAAATCTATTCCAACTGCTGCCAGCATTGGGTTATTATAATGCATACTAAATTTCCTTCTGAATGCTTGGAAATAATTACTGTATATGAGTGGTTTCCTTATAATGGAAACAATTCTGACTTTTTATTTATTAAAAGGCATTAACCTACACTGAAGAATAATAGTTGACAGTATTTCATTTGGAAAACAAAGTACGTTCTTTTCTTTTTAAGGTTACAGGATTCAAATCTGAAATGCAAACTGTTTTGAATTATAGTTTATATAATGCAGTTAAATTATCAGCGCTTACCAAGTAAAATTCATCCTGGAACTGAAGAAACATTCTTGCTCAGAGAAACACTAGTGGACCCAGGTACAACAGCATGCATGTAAAGAAAAGTTTCAATCTACAAACCACTTACTCTGGAGAAGCTCCACTGAAGCTCTCCAGAGTAAGTGATTTGTGGATTGCAACTATAGTGTTTAAAATCATTACAACTAGCTCAGTAAGGCCAAAGCCAAACGTGCTGCCTTAATAACAGATATAGTTGAACTCCAAACTGATCATTTTTGTATGCAGGTAGGAATCTTAGGTAGGATTCCAGTTATTATGGCAGGATATAAAATTGTACTCATGAGGGCTGACCTCACTGTAGCTTTCAAGGTGAGACAAAAAATGAAATTGCCAACAAACATATTACAACTAATGATTAAGTGGCTTCTTATACACCAGTGGGAACATTGGGACAGACAGTTCTGATGCGGAGACAAGATTACTTCTGATTACACTGCAGTGTCTATCTCAGTGCTGAGGTCTGATACCAGATTTTAATGGGAAAATGGTTACAATAAATAAGTGTATTATATATCATGAAACGATCATATATATCAATGGCTACAATGAAATTGAGTTACATATCATGAAAAATTACACATGGGGGTGTCCCTCTGAAAGGTGATTTTTATACAGCTTTCATTGAAGGTGCAGATATGGGATTCTTCAGAGCTCAGAAATGACTAAAATAAGTATTTAAATAAATATCCGCATCAAGAAAGTAGATATTCCTCATGCAATACAATCCAGATAACTGACTATTCAAAACATAATAGAAAATCTTAGATGAGTGTTAATCATCCAGGTTAAACAAGTAATGGAACTTTTTGTTACTATGGGCTTGAAGTACTAATACATGGTTTCTGTATTTATTTAGTTTTTGTCACTGGGGCCAATCCCATGCCCCGTGGACTGCTGCGCAGAGTACATGCAGCACGCGCACATGTACGCATGCACCCCCAACATGGGGGTCTATGGCCCACGTGCAAATGATGTGGCAGTGTATGTGTGGATGCAGAAGCTTGCACGGGCTATGTGATCGCCCACATTATCAACAGAGTGGCAAAATAAAAGTAATAAAAGTGGCAGGGTAGGCTTTTTATTTTATTTTATTTCTGTGATTAGAGCTTACAGTGCTTATGGACCCACTAGGGTAAATGTGCATGGAATCTAAATCCAGTTTAAGCAATGTACAAAGAATACAATACTCAAACTACCTACCCCATTAAAGTCATCAACACTGAAGGCTGGGGATGTAGGCACACACCCATCCTTAGAACTTTGTGTAAATTAGGGCTGAAAGTTGATTCTCGATACTTGTCAAGAATCAAGCTTCTTAGCTCTATTTACACAAGAACTAAAAAATGAGAAAAGTCCAATTTCTCTACCCTTTCTTGATCAAGTTTTCTTTCTCAGGTTACTTACCGGAGCCATGTGTGTGCCACATCCCATGCCGAGTCTTATGTCTCATGTCTGTCTGTCTGTCTGTCTGCTTTTCTGCAGCCACCAACTCCACACTGGAGGGAAAAACAAAAACCCCAACTGTGCATGTGAAAAATGGCTGCCAGGCCATTCTGTGCATATGCAGCTCTTTTCCAAAATGGCATTGGCAGTGTTGCCGCCATTTTGGAAAAGGGTAGTGACACTGCCATTGACACTTGGGAAAAAGGCTGCACATGTGCAGAACAGCCTGGTAGCCATTTTTCACATGTAGAGGTTTTCTTTGTTTATTTGTTTGTTTTTAAGCAAGATTTTCACAAGATTCTTGAACAGTTAGCAAAATCATCTTGAGATCTTGCTAAGGGTTCTTGATTCTCTGTCAGGGGAGTAGGGGGAGGGAGCCTATTTACCCCCGGGGCAACTAAGGTATAGACCAGGATACCCAAGCAAGGAGAAGACACCAGGAAAGGGGAAACCTCTCAGCCAGTCTCTTGAGTAGCTCAAGACTGCTCTTCGTTCCCACAGCCGGGGAACCCGGCCTCAGAGAGTACGGTTCATTATTGAGGTTATAGGAACAGGGGAAGAGAAGGGAGGGGGAAGGCAGCAACGAGGTTCGAAGGGTCTCAAGGGAAAACACCAGTGATAGAGGCGCCAGGCAGAGCCAACGCCAGGGGGCAGCCTGATAAGCAGAGAACCTCCACCCTTGGGAAGATGGAGAGCGAGCAGGGACACAGGGGAGCACCAGCCCCAAGGGGGAAGGGGACAAGATAAGGCGCCGGGGGAAGAACCCCCAAACAGGAATATGAGGGGATACACACTTGGGTGGAAAGACCCCAAAGCCAGAGTACAGCAGAACACACACTGGGGGGGGGAACCCCCCAAACAGGGAGCCCAGGGGGGCACCCACTCCAGGGGAAAAAACCCATGCAGGGATACAGGAGGCCACACACAGGGGGAGGGAAAGAGCCCCAAACAGGGATACAGGGGAAGCCACACTTGGGGGGGGGGAAAGACCCTCAAACAGGAATACAGGGGGACACACACTTGGGGTGGGAAAACCCCAAACAAGGTTAAAGGGGGACACACACTTGGGGGGAAGACGCCAAACAAGGATTCAGGGGGAGACGCTTCTCTAGACACACTGGGTTAAGGGCACACTCACCAATACAGACCACAAGGAGGGACGAGAACTACACCAAGGAGACATCCAATAGGGACAAAGGGGGAAAGGACTAGGAACCCACAGCCACAGGGACCCAGACGCCCTCAGGGAGGGAGAGAGGGGGAAGGATCCAGCACATAAAGGGAACAAAAGAGAAGGTTCACAAGAGGCTCCCAGCATCTTGTGAACAGGGAGGGGTAAGAGCAGTTGCTCCCACAGCCACACCACGGGTTATATATCATCCTGTGGCCAATCAGGAGGCTGGGAGCCAAGGCCAGGGAGACAAGGCACATCTGGGGAAGGGTGTGACAACACAGGGAGGCGGAGGCCTGAAAGAGGACACAGGCATCCAGACCTTGCCATTATCACTGTCTAGAATGGCACCAGCCCCAGAGGCAGCGCTGCAGACTGGCTGGGGGTCCTGACATTCTCATGAGATTCTTTAATTGATTCTCGTTTCAGCCCTACTGTAGATGAAAGCCTCTACTGTAAAATCTGGCCTAGAGCATTCTTCCCCATTTATCTGAGAAAGATCCCAGCTATTTTAAAATTTTTGGTCCGATCAAGTATGACATTTCTTGTGTGCCGAAACGGGGATGTAGAAATATAAAAAAAAAACACTTCTCTCTGCATGGGTTTGCTGCATCATCAAAGTCTATGTGGATGGTAGGCAAAGGAAGATGCTGTAGTCATTTCTGTGGACAGAGGCGCCTTGGATCTGCCCTCTCTATCTCAAAACGTGACATCACGTTCCATTGCTGTAGTAGAAGAGAAAAAGCAGATTGTGCTTCTCAAAGCCACAATCCAAGTCTTGCTTAGGTTGTGGGGCTATGTGGCCAACCCAGCAGGACTGGCCTTAGTGGAAGCAAGGCCCTGGGCGGGGAAAGAATGTGGGCCCCCCCACTAACTTAAGGCGCTGCTGGTGGTGAAGTTGCTGGCGGCCGCCAAGCCTAGGGGCACTCCCCGGCTCAGGGGGGCACTCCCCGCTGAGCTCGGGGTATTACCAAGCCTGGGCTCAGGGATGGTCAGAGGGGCACTCCTCTCCCCCCATCCCCAAGCCCTAGCGGCTGTTCGGATCACGTACCTGATCCGCTGTCACCGCTCCACTTCTCTTTCCGCCGGGCCCGGGCCGCTGCTGCCAACTCCAGCTTGAGACCGGAGGCGGCCTAGGCCCCGACCAGGCCATGGAGGGGACCAGTGGCATGAGGGAGAGGCAAGGCTTCTGCTTCTCCCTTACTTCTGGCGGAAGTGAGGGAGAAGGGAGAGGCCCCGCCTCTCCCTCATGTCACGACGCTGGTTGGCTGGGCCCCCTCCGCTGCCTGGCTCAGTCTGCTACAGACTGAGCCAGGCAGCCAAGGGGGCAGTTTACTTTCGGCCAGGGGAAATAAGGGGGAGGCGGGGCCTCTGCCGCTCTCTTCTTCATTTTCCCTAGCCGACTGTGACAGGCAGTGGAGGGGGAGGCACGGAGTGTGGGAGAGGCGGGGCCTCCACTTTTCCCTCACTCCTTCTGTCCTCCCCCTCTGCTGCCTGTCAGATGCACGAGCCGGCTCCTGAGGGCCCCACGCTCAAGGCCGGTCTTACTGTGGGGTTCGGGGTGGGAGCTGGGCGCAGGACCCCCTCAGGAGCGGGACCCTGGGCAGCCGTCCCTAACTGGCTCACCATAAGGCCGGCCTTGCAACCCAGTGCTCCTGGATCAACTTGGATAAGCCCTAAATCCACAGACACTGAATGATTCTCTGCTCATATTTTGTCTCCAAAAGTTAAGAAGCCCAGCTCTAGTGGTATCCAACTATATTTTAATATTCAATCAGCAATAGTTTAAAGCCTACCATGATTTTTTTTTAGAAAGAAGTCTTTGTGAAATCATATCACTCAATTACGTTTCCATGTAATTCTAGGCCATTTGAAGGCTGCTGAAAATTTGGAAGCCATTAGGGTATATTAGCCAACAGGTAACATCATGCATATCAGAAATAAAACTATTTTCCATGGATATTTGATTTGAAGCTGTACAGTAAGTTTGATTGCTTGACGTACACACAGCTCTGGGGCCTTTAAAAAATTGCATCCTGCATGAAATTTGCAAACTCAGCTTTACTTACTAATGACACTCATCAAGAATGGATATATTTCTGGAAGGCTAGAGAGGCAGAGATTTGTATACATCAGGAACAGACAAGGCTACCCACATCAGTGGATGCAGCTGCAGTAGTGCTAACTGTCATTGAAATGCTTGTGTGGACAGGGCTAATCTGTTTTCAACATGTCATTTAGAAGTCTTGGCCCAAACAACATTGGTAAATGGGGAAAACTTATTGAACACGGGTCCCTGACTACACCTGCACATTGCTTTACTATAGTACTGTAGTTGCACAAAGATGATAGATAGATAGATTTGATTAGATAGATAGCGACCCAATTCATTACAGGTCAATCAGCTTGACCTGGGAAAATATCAGAACAAATGATAAAACAATTGATTTGTGAGCACCTTGAAGAAACTGAGTTTAATTCTAGTAACCAACATGGATTTGTTAAGAACAAATCATGCCAGAACATACATGTTTCCTTCTTTGACAGGGTAGCTGGTTTCTAGTTATATGGTTTCATCTAACAGTCTCATAAGAAAGCTGGAAAAATATGAGCTGGAAAGAGCTAAGATTATGTGAGATCACAGTTGACTGAAAAGCCTAATTGAAATAGTAATTATTAATGGACTGGTATCAAACTAGGAATAGGCATCAGTCAGGTATTTAATGCAGTCCTGCAGTAGTCTGTCATTGGTCCACTCCACTGCAACATTTCATTAATAATTTTGTAGCAGGGAGTGGAAAGTATATTAATCAAATTTGCAGATGACACAAAACAGACAGGGTTTGCAAACACTTTGGAAGTTAGGATTCTAATGCAAAATGAGCTAGATAAACTAGAGACCTTGGCTTTAGTTTACGCCAAGCAATCAAACTTACTTGGCTGGAAGAAGCAAAGTGAGCTTTAACATATGGTGAAAAAACTAGTGCTGAAACTCAGTATTCTAAATGACTCCGATTTTACCGAGTAACTTGGTATTCAACTTGGTTTTACTGAGTTCCGAGTAACAGAGGAATCGGCCTGGTACACGGTAGTCAGTCCAGTACTCAGACTGACATACAGGGTTTTTGCTGCCCCTATATAAGGTGACTTGGTACTTGGAAAATACTTGGTGCTCGGTTTTATTTTACCAAGTATTTTACTGAATACCTAGCATTCATCTGAGTTTGAGAGGACAAGGCAAACATTCAAAGCCAGTGCTTGGAAACTCAGAAATACTCACTTTTAAAAAAAAACCTATTTGTTTTAGCCCTAGTGAAAACAAATGAGACAGTAGCCCATGTTAGCCCATGTTAACGTGGTAGTTACCAGCTTGTCAGTTAGGTTGCTGCCAGATTTTCACCCATGTCTGCCTTGGGGAGGTTGGCCGGCTGCAACAGTACACATGGACTGGAGGCCAGAGGTGCTGCAGCCCAGGCAAAAGTTTGGCTAGTCAGGCTAAAATGGGCTAACGGTCTCACTCCCATCTGTTAGTCTTTGCTGAATCCCGCCATGAGGTGAGGTCTGAGGATCAGTCCCAGAGGATTGTGCTCACATCAACTGCAAAACAGCTGATATGGGGTGGAGGCTTGAGGAGTAAGCAGCACCCTCGATCAGCTGTTTGGTGTGTGCATCTGGGCGGGGTGAGGGAGTGTTTCTGGTCCCCCTTATCGGTTGTTTGGAGGAAGCTCTTCCTTGGGGCCCAATCCTGCAGCAGGTGTCTGGGAGTCCTGTCCCATATGGATGGCTCCTTGGCATGAAGGGTTCTGTGGTGACAGCCCCCATGCCCAGATTACTGGGGTAGGGCTGCTCACGTGAAATTCCCTCTCCTCCAGCCCAATGAGTAGTGGCTGCAGTGGCCCTCCCTGGACCAGCCCGTGGAGCTGGCTCACCCCGTCTCATTTGGTTTCAACCATAGACAAATGCAAAGTAGGCACGAGTGAAAAATCAGATGTGAACACATAAAAAAGGGAACAGAACTTAGCAGTAGCACTACAAAGGTGAATGTGGAACTTGTGGTGGATCATAAACTGAACATAAAAGTCAATCAACAATGTGACACAAGTAGTTTATCAAACTACGTAGTCTATTTTCAAAGGGAAAATCCCATTTTGGGCTAGATTAGAAGATACTTCATATCCAATAAGGGTGTGCATAACTAGTTTTAGTTTTCGTTTTTATTCTCATTTACAAAAAAAACTTCATTTAGGGGAGGGGGAGGGTTTGTAAAGGACTTTACCATTTTTGTTTATTTTTTCATTTTATTTTATTTAAACTAATTTTTTTTAAAAAAAATTTAAAAATCACAGGGCATGCACAGAATGGCTCCAGCAGCCATTTGGCATATGTGCAGTTATATATATTAGGTGTCGGACTACCAGATGATCTGGTATCCGATACTGCCGGTTTTTGGGTGTACCAGCAGTATCGGATTACCCCGGTAATCGGGGGAATTTACTGGATTCCCCCTGTGTCGGATTTTTTTACATTGTGGCCATTCAAATGAATGGCCGCAATGTAAAAAAAAAAACACAGAAAAAACCCCAAACACTTTCCCTCCCCCGTCCAGGCTGTGCGGGTGGAAGGGGGGACACCCCCCACCCACCCTGCCCAGCCTGGATTTTTTTTTAAAAAAAAATTCCCTAAGTCCCTGGGCTCCAGGCCGCCGCTGGTGACCCAGAGCCCGCACCAGCAACAGGTAAGTGTACCGGTACCGTTGATCCCTGGGGTGGGGGGTAGTATAACACACACACCCCACCCCAGGGATCACCCTACCTCACCCACCCAGAGATCACCCTACCTTGGCTTCAGGTCAGGGCGGCGGCGGCAGTGGTCCAGCGGCCGGCTTCAGCTCTGCTGTGGCTGCTGGCTTCAGCACGCTAGTGATGCGTACTAGGCCTTCCGGGGAACTTCTGGGTTCCCCGAAAGGCCTAGAGCATCACTAGTGTGCTGAAGCCGGCAGCCACAGCAGATCTGAAGCCGGCCTCTGGACCACCGCCGCCGCCGACACCACCCGGAGCTGAAGCCAAGGTAGGGTGATCCCTGGGTGGGCGAGGTAGGGTGATCCCTGGGGTGGGTGTGTTAAACCACCCCCCACCCCAGGGATCAACGGTACCGGTACATTTACCTGCTGCTGGTGCGAGCTCTGGGTCGCTGGTGGTGGCCCTGGCCCGGAGCCCAGGGACTTAGGGGAATTTTAAAAAAAAAAAAAAATCCAGGCTGGGCAGGGTGGGTGGGGGGTGTCCCCCCTTCTACCCGCACAGTCTGGGAGGAGGAGGGGGGAGGGTTTTCTTTTTCTCCATTGATTTCAATGGGGACAGTTCCCCATTGAAATCAATGGGGAAAAACCGGTACCGGTATACCGGTATTAATCCGGTATGCTGGTATTTTGAAATCCGGGAACCGGTAAATCTGGTACCCGGTATTTGCCCGGATGTTCCACCCTTAATATATATATATAATATATATATAGTGCAGTGATATATGTATATGTATATGTATATATAAAATAAAAGAAAAAATAAAATAAAAATAAATAAAAATGAAATTAAATGAATGCATATTAATTTGTTTTCATTACATTAGTTATGAAATGTTATTTGCTTATTCATTTGTTTTCATTATCTTAATTAAGAAAATGAATTGGGCTCCATTCATTTTCGTATCAAATAGAAAACGTTATGCATGTACACCCCTATGGCTGTGACTCACCTACATGTTTGTTCCATCGCCACCAGATATAGGCCTGTGTATGTCCCCGGGGCAGGCAGCTGGCTGATACAGGATGTATCCTCCAGAAGATTTTGGAGACGCATTCTGGGCCAATGTCTGCCCACCTAGGCCAATCCAGGAAATGCGAACCCACACATCTGTTAGGCCCCACCTAGTTCCATCAAGGGCTGCCAGGATCACAGAGCTGCAGGCAAAAAGGCCAGAGTAGTCAATGGCCATGCCACAAGACTCCTCTCCACGAGATGGGCCCAGAACTCTTAAAGGGAACTGTTCTTGTGTATGGGAGCAGTGGGCACTTTGGGACTGGATGTCCTGCTGGGAGAAAGGGAACCAGGGTGAAATTAGCGGCCCCACAACACGCAAAAATCTGGGGCACTGGAATTCCACAGAGATTGTGAACCCTGCTGGGACAAACGTGGAGGTGCAAGTGACCCATCTCAGAGGGGCAAGTGATCCCACCACCACCCCCATTGCCTATGCTCATTGGACCTCAATTAGGGCTGAAACAAGATCTCACCGAGAATGGCCCTTTCTGAGAAACTCACAAGAATCAGATAGAGATTTCAGGTTAGATTACCAAGAGACTGACAGGCCATTAAGAAGGAGACATGGAACTAGGACACCTGAGAGGGGGAGGGACAAAACATCTCCAGAAGAAGAGGGGATTTGTCAAAATAGTTTACACCGTATTAATACCAATTGGCAGAAGGGAAGGAAAAACAGCAGAGTGGCAGAAACTTGTGGATAGCAGGCTGCAAATCCCACCTGGCTGATGGACTGATCAGAACTGTTTGGAGATAAAGACTGCAGGAGTAGAAGTGCCCTTGGTCTTTCATCTACTCCTGCAAAAAAGATGCTCAATGCAAGGAACTGCAGGAGCTGCAAAGGGCTGAGTTTAGGGGTGCGGAATTCAAACTTCCAAGTGCTCTTAGCCTCAGTCTGAAGATTCTCTATTTCTTTTCTGTAGCAACTTATATCTGTACCTCTCCATTTACATATATATTTAAACATAAAGCTTGAGATTATATATGAGAGAGCTTCCTTTTATAAAAGCTGGAAACTGGGAATGGGCCACTAGAGTAGGTCTCTCTGTTGAAATAAGTGAGCCCTTTTAAAAGTTTTTCTCTCCCTTGGAAATACCCTAATATGGATGGATACCATGAGGATGTCATAATGCCTCTAAACAAATCGATGGTGCGACTGCACTTGGAATATTTTGTGCAGTTCTGGTCACCCCATCTCAAAAAAGACATAGCTGAACTAGAAAAGTTATAGAGAAGGGCAACTAAAATGATAAAGGGTATGGAAGGACTTCTGTACAAAGAGAGGCTTGACAAGCTGGGTTTCTTCAGCTCAGAGAAGAGAAGACTGAGAGGGGACATGCTAGAGGTTTATAAAATCTTGAGTGGTGTGGAACGAGTAGATAGGGAACGGTTATTTACCCTCTTAAATAGTACTAGAACTAGGAGACAATCCATGATACTAGCTGCCAGCAGATTTAAAACAAATAAAGGAAGTACTTTTTCACTCAACGCATAGCTGACTTATGGAATTTGTTGCCAGAGGACGTTGTCAAAGCTGGTAGTATAACTGGGTTTAAAAAAGGCCTGGATAAGTCCGGGGCATGGCAACAAGACTGTGCTTGTGGCTTTAGTAGATGACCTGCGCCGAGAATTGGATTGGGGTCGTTCGACCCTGCTGATTTTGTTAGATCTGTCGGCTGTATTTGATACCGTTGATCATGAGATGTTGGTGACACGCCTGTGGGACTGTGCAGGGGTGGACGGGACTATTCTTGAATGGTTCCGCTCTTTCCTGACTAGAAGAACCCAGCTAGTGGTGCTCGGGGATTGTTTTTCATCATTCTGAGACCTCTTGTGTGGAGTCTCGCAGGGTTCTGTTTTGTCCCCACTCCTGTTCAACGTGTACATACAGATGCTCGACTAGGTGATTAGGGGGTTCAGTGTGCAGTGTCATCAATATGCTGATGACACCCAACTGTACCTCCCTTTTTCAACAGACCCTGGCCTGGCAGTCTCAGTGCTTACTTGGTGTTTGGCATCTGTAGGGGATTGGTTGAGAGCTAATCGGCTGAAGCTGAATCCTGACAAAACAGAGGTGATGTTAGTAAGGCGATGGAGTTGGCAGCCCCCATTATTGATGGGGTCTGCCCTCCATTGACCTCCCAGGTACGGAGTCTGAGGATTCTCCTCGATGCAAAGCTCCGTTTGGATTCCCAGGTGGAGGCTGTGGCGAGGATTGCTTTCCGCTGCGATGGTTTCGGCTGTTTGTTTCGGACTCTGACCTGGCCACTGACATCCATGCTTTCATCACCTCTAGATTAGACTATTGTAATGCACTCTATGTAACGTGGGGCTACACATGGTGACGGCTTGGAAATTGCAACTGGTGCAGTCAGAATGCAGCGGCCCATCTCTTAGTGGGACTGGGCCACTAGGAGCATATTACACTAGTGCTCCATTCTCTGCACTGTCTGCCATTGGTTTACCGGGCCCAATTCAAGCTGTTGGTCTTGGCCTATAAAGTCCTAAATGACCTGGGCCCTGCCTACCTCCAAGATTACCTCACTCCCTGGATCGGCCCCTGCGGTCATCCAGGGGTGCCCTGCTCGAGGTCCCCCAGGTTTTTTGGGGGGTTGCACAGGGGAGGGCATTCTCGGTGGCTGAATTGTGTCTGTGGAACTCCTTTCCAGTGGAGGACCGACTGGCCCCGGATCTTCCCTCTTTTCGGAGAAGTTGTAAGACCTGGCTGTTCCACCAGACGTTTGGCGGGGGAGATGGGTAGGGGGGTAAGGGTATTGGGAGGGTCATGTGTTTCTCTGTTTCCTCCTTTTATGATTTATTTTAATTGTTTTTAATTAATTAATTAATTAATTAATTATTGTAAGCTGCCTGTGGCAGGAGGAACGGGGTAATAAGTTTTTAAAATAAAATAAAATAAAATAACATAGAATAAATAAGTTCTTGGAGAGTAGGTCCATTAACATTGCTCAGCTCCGCCCCTTTCTCTCTACCTCCTCGGCCAAAACCCTTGTTCATGCCATGGTTATCTCTCGCCTCCATTACTGCAACCTCCTCCTTGCTGGCCTCCCTCGCTCTCACCTGTCCCCCCC
>QEPC01007418.1:1020404-1030561 GCA_003113815.1 Sphenodon punctatus | reverse complement strand
CCCCCCCCCCCCCCCCCCCCCGCATCCTGGAAAGTCAATTTCTTGTCTTAGAAAGTTGACTTCAGTCCTGATTTTTCAGTTTTCTGTCCTGATATACCAATCAGTAATCAGAAAATTGAAAAATCAGTACTGGAAGTTACCTGCTGTTAGCAAATCAGCTACCAATTTTAGCTCTAATGGAACCAAGTAGTTCAAATGATGGGCCCCTGGATGAGATCATTCAGAGATTTGGAATGAGGTACCATCAACATGCAGATGACACCCAGCTCTATCTCTCCTTTTCATCTGATCCAAGTCCTACAGTCTTGGTGCTTACCTAGTGCCTGGCTGCCATTGGGAACTGGATGTGGGTGAGCTGAATGAAGCTGAATCTAGAGAAGATCGAGGTGATGATGGTTGGACAATCTTGTGACCTGGGGGAATGTGGGAACCCCTGTCATTGACAGGGTCTGGCCTCCCTTGGTCACTCACGTTCACATCCTTGGGGTGCTCCTGAATCCACTGCTGTGCCTGGATTCTCAGGTTGCAGCGGTGGCCAGGAGTTCTTTTTACCAACTCCATCTGGTGAGAAGGCTGCATCCTTTTTTTTCTTAATCAGATTCAGATCTGGCCACCATCATCCATGTCTTCATAACCTCAAGGCTAGATTACTGCAACACACTCTTCGTGGGGCTGCTCTTGAAGACTGTTTGGAAATTGCAGTTGGTGCAGAACACGGTGCCCTGCCTTCTGTCAGGGATGGGTCACTGGGAGCATGTTACACCAGTGATCTGGAGTCTGCGGTGGTTGACAATAGCTTTCCCGGCATAATTCAAGGTGCTGGTTTTAACCAATAAAACCCTAAACAGCCTGGGCCCCAGGTATCTGAAAGACCACCTTATCCCCTATGTTCTGTCACAGCCTCTGAGGTCAGATGAGGGTGCCCTTTTGAGAGTGCCAACTGTCCCTGATGTTGCTACATTGAGGGCGTAAAGTGACCATTCTCTGTTGTTGCCTTACAATTATGGAACTTCCTCCCCTTGGAGGTCCACCTAAGCCTGAGCCTGAAGATGTAAGTCTTCTGAAGGAGATGTAAGACATTTTGCTTGGCCAGACATTTGGGAGGCAAGAATAGGGTTCAGTGGGATTAGGTAGACTGGTTTGGGGAGGAAGATTGGTGGTGGCAGCTGGGGGTAAAGGGTGTGGTAGGTGAGATGATGAGGTTTTAAGGAATTTTAATGTATTTTTGTATTTTATACTTTGATTATTTAGATTCTATGTTGTGAGTCACCCTGAGTATTTGGAGAGGGGTGGGGTAAATACCTTGGAGGAGCGAGGCATGAGTTCATGGCCTCCAAGACAACCATGGGCCTGTCCTAAATCATCTGTGGGCCCACACATGAGGAGGGACATGCAATGGATTTGGTTTTCTGCACCAGCCTTAAGGCAGGGGGTCAGTTGGTAGAAATCAGGGGGGTGGAGCCTTTGTCATGGTCTGACCATTACCTCCTTAAGGCATGTATTCTGGTGCATGTCATCCCCCAATGGGGTGCAGGACCTAATAGATCGGTTCACCCCCAGAGATTTATGAACCCGAATCAGTTCTGGAATGCTCTGGGGGAGTTTTCCCTGGACCTTGACACCCGCTCTGTCGATGATCTTGTAGCGTTCTGGAACACCTTGTTGGCTGAGACCATTGACAGAGTGGCTCCCAGGCATCCGCTACCCTCCCGAGTCTCCCGCAGGTCTCCTTGGTTTACTGAGGGCCTGTGGTTCTTGAAGCGGGAGAGCAAGTGGTTGGAGCGAAGGTAGTGCTGGACTCATGACAAGTATGATTGATCGCAGCATAAGAGCAGTTTAAAGGCCTATGCTGTGGCGGTGATTTTCTGCCCTTATTGCATCTGCAAAGTAACGTCCGGTGGAGCTTTTCTGGGTGGTGAAAGGCTTGGTCAGTCCTGTCTGCCTCCACCTGGACCTGGAGCAATCCAGTGACCGCTGTGACAAGTAGGGATGGGCGAACGCGGTTCAGAAGTTCAGAGTTCGACCCGAACTCAGCCTGTTAGGATGACCAAATCGAACTTCCAAACTGAACGCTCGAACTTCCGAACAGTTCGGAAAAGTTCGGATGAGTTCAGATGAGTTCAGGGGTGGGAAAAACATGACTTTGGGTAGGAAAAACATGACTGGAACATGGAGGCAGCTGAGGAACAGACTTCCTGACACCAGGGGTGAAAACTGGGGTAGTTTCAGGGCCAAAAATACCGATAGTGAAAAAAAATTGGTTTCGGTTTCAGTACTGATAGCACTTTTTTGAATGTTCGGCCGAATTTGGCCAAACCGAACTTCGCTGAATCCGAACTCAGGTTTTGAACCAAACGTCCGAATGAATGGCGTTCTGTTCGCCCATCCCTAGTGACTGGTTAGTCGAGTACTTTGTAGATAAGATCGCTCACATCTGCCATGCTTTCAGTACCACAGTTATTGCAGAAGATCATCTTGGGGCTATGGATGCCCCGTCCTGTCTTATTTTGTGGGGTCGGTTTCAGATGGTGTCGCCTGCTGATGTGGAGTCCTTATTGGGATCTGTTTGTGTGACCACTTGCGAACAAGATCCTTGCCCATCCTGGTTGGTGAAAGCCAGCCAGGAGATGTTACGGCCATTTCTGGCTGGGGTGGTTAGTGCCTCCCTTCAGGAGGGCAGGGTGCCTGACTGCCTGAAGGAGACTGTGGTTAGGCCCCTGCTCAAGAAACCATCTCTTGATGCTGATGCTCCTGCCAGTTATCGACCGGTCTCTAACCTTCCCTTTTTAGGAAAGGTTATTGAACGGGTTGTGGCATGGCAGCTCCAGGAACATCTGGGCCACACTGGTTTCCTTGACCCCTTTCAGTCTGGTTTTCAGCCTGGGTATGGTACAGAGACTGCATTGTTGGCCTTGGTTGATGATCTCTGTCTGGCTTTTGACCAGGGTCGTCAGACCTTACTGGTCCTGCTAGACCTTTCGGCTGCATTTGACACAGTTGATCATGAGGTGTTGGTGACTCGCCTGTGGGACCATGCTGGGATTGGTGGAACAGTCTTGGACTGGTTTTGTTTGGTCCTGGTCAGAAGAACTCACTGGGTGGTCTTGGGGGAGTGTATGTCTTCCCTCAAGCGCCTCATGTATGGAGTCCTGCAGGGTTCCATTCTGTCCCCCCTCTTGTTTAACATCTATATGCAGTTTTTAGGGGAGATCGTGAGAGGGTTTCAGGGCATGCGGTGTCATTAGTATGCTGATGACACTCAGCTCTACCTCTCTTTTTCCATCAACCCAGGTCATGCAGTCTCCCTATTTTCCCAGTGCTGTGGGGACTTGGATGAGGTTGAGCCATCTGCAATTGAATCCTGACAAGAATGAGGTGATGTTGGTGGGCGAGGACTTGGGGGACCTGGGGGTAGTTGAATCTCCTCTTGTAGGGAGGGTTCGCCCTCCCATGGTGTCTCTAGTGTGAATTCTGGGTGTGCTCCTCAATTCACAGCTCAGCCTGGAATCTCAGGTTGTGGCCGTGGCGGGGAGTGCATTTCGACAGTTACATCTTGTCCGGCGGCTTTGGCCATATCTCTCAGACTCCGACCTCGCCACTGTCATCCATGCATTCATCCCTCAAGGCTGGATTACTGCAACGTGCTCTACGTGGGGCTGCCCGAGAAGCTGGTCTGGAGGCTGCAGCTGGTGCAGAATGCCACGGCCCGTCTCCTCATGACACCAGTGCTCCGGGCTCTGCACTGGCTGCCTATAAAGCACTGGGCCAGGTTCAAGGTGCTGATTATAACCTTTAAAGCCCTTCACAGCCTGGGCCCTTCTTATCTGTGGGACTGCCTCACTTCCCATGTGCCCGTGCGACCCTTGAGATCGTCCGTGGAAGCCTTTTTGGAGGTTTCCCGGGCGAGGTGAGTGGCCACTGATATTAGATCTTTTTTGGTGGCTGCCCCTGTGCTGTGGAATTTGCTCCCACAGGAGGCTCGGTTGGCCCCCACTCTCCTGCTATTTCGGAAATTATGTAAGACCTGGCTGTTCCGCCAGGGCTTTGGCAAGGGGTAGGTGTAGGGTGGGGGTAGAGTGGGTTTCTTTTCCCTGTATTGGTGATTTTTTAATTGTTTTGTTTTAAATTGTTTTATTGTTTTATCGTTTATATTATTGTTCGATGCTCAGGGCTGCCCTATGGGCAGGAGGGGTGGGATAAAACTTTTAATTAAAATAAATAAAATATGCAAAAATAAATAAATAAATAAAATAAAATGAAAACACTGTGGGGAAGGTGAAAAAGCCAGTTTCCTCTAGGCCAATCAGAGGCATCTGGAAAAATTCCTTATTGGCCCAACGAATTGGTGACCTATGACTCACAGTGCAGTTACATCTAATCTTGGGCAGGTGAGTGGGTGGGTGGGTGCTTGCATGTCCTGCTCCCTCAGAATCACCAAACAGAATGAGGAAGGAGGTTGGTGATCCCAAAATGAGCATCAGGAAGCCTCGGAAGATAAGACTTTCTTTCACGCCACAAGCGAAGGTTGCCAAGCAACCTCTGATGGGCTGCAGCCTCTCCTGCAGCCCTTGCCCCAAGTCACTGCTCCTTCCTCATAAGAGGAACAGGTCAAAAGTCACTCGCCTCTGACTGGAGGAGGGGAGTGAGCCTAGGGAGCAGGAGACTCTGGGGTAGGTTAAGATGGTGGCAGGTGAGGAGGAGCAAAGATCCCAAGTGGAAGCATAGTGGGAAATGTGGCGAGGAAGATAGAGAAGAGCAAGGCCATGAAGAGCATTGAGGGTTAGGACATGAAGTTTGTGCTGGATGTTAACGAGAAGAGGGAAACAGTGGAGGGAGAAAAGGAGGGGTTGAACCTGTTTAAAAATTGCAGAGGTGGATGCTAAACAGTAGCATAATAAACAGAAGTGAGGGGGTCAAAATTAGAGCAGGAAACACCAGTAAAAAGGATGTTGCAGAAGGCAACATAAGAGATTTCAAGAAATAGGACTAGAGTTTTGACAGAGGGAGCAGTAAGGAAGGGCCACATTTAATGATATTATGTAGGGAGAAACAACTGTCGTTAGCAACAATATGAAGTATAAAGGATGGTTTAGGGAGGAAGATAAGGAATTCAGTCTTGGATGTGTTAAGCTTGAGTTGCCAGTGAGATATCCAAGCAAATATGTCAGAGAAACTGTTAGTGATGCGAGACTGGCTGGGGGACGACAGGGTTGGAAAGATAAAGTAGGATGCCATCTGTATAAAGGTGGCAGTGGAAGCCATGAGATTCGACAAGCAGAATGGAATAATGAACAAGCATAAGCTAGGAAAGGCTGAACTTCGAATGCCTCTGAAAGTTGAAAGCAAATCTAAGATAAATTCAAAAATTTGGGGGGGAAATGGTATCTATAAGAACACAAGAAAAATATTGTGTATGACAGACAAAATGATGAAAGCCATTTGTGAATTATTAAAAATGCTCCAATATAAACACATCTTCAGCAAGAGTACAGTCTGTAAATAAAAAGCAATTTTTCATGTTTATTATTATTTATTAAGTGTTGACAATATGTTCTGACTTGTACTTGGCACAAAAGGTCCTGATCAAAAGGTTGTTGACAAATCAAAGAGCCTTCTCATTAGCTTAGGAGCAGGCCCAGAAGGAAGACAGGATCTGTTTTGAAGAGTTTACAGGGTCAAGGAATATTCAGTGGTAGGTTCAGATGCTCTTTGTTGATGAACCCAGAAGTGAACACACATGGAAAGTAAATGGCTGTAGTGTCTGTCTAGCAGTGCTGCTAGTAAGGCCCTTTTCTGACAGCCCTGGGAGGAGTCACAGTGTGGGGGGATGTGTGGAGGCCACGGTGGGTGTGCTGTTTGTGTGCTGCCTATTTCACAGAGGCACACCCATCTCCAGCGATCTCCACTCACAGAGGCACTTCCATTTTCTCCAGTGCCTCAGTGCATGGGGGATCAGTGGAGATGGATGGAGTTGGGTGGAGAGTGAGAGCGTGCATGTATCCCCACCCTTCTTCACCCAGCGGTCGCACAGATGCACCCCCCCTTGCCCAAACAGTTGCCCATATGGGTGAGGGGGGAGGATGTCTCATGTTAAAAGGGTCTCAGTGATTGGTATTGGAATTCGTAGCCTTTTCTGAGCCCTCTCACGAAATGGTGAGTCTTTATTAAATACAGCAACATCCTGGTGACTTTTTTTTTTAGTAAGTGTATCTCCCAGAACATATATCAGTGTCCTTAAGGAATGTTCGCTGACATGAGGTGCCAGCTATCATGGGTCCAAGCCCCACTTGTGCTTTATTTCATTTGCCTACACAATATCCCTTTTCTTTCCAACCAAGCCCCTTGCTTTTTAAGCTTAGAAACTTTGAACTGCTACCTCATTTCATAAATGAACTAACAGAAAGATTATGCAAGACTATGGACAGGTTACACGAGGCCACAGAAAGGAACAGTAGAAAACAGTATTTGAACAAGGTAACCTTTAAAATTACTAGTGTTACAGTTGTCATCCCTGCTCAGGGATGTAGCTAAGGTAGGAATGGGTCCTGGTACAAAAGATGGAAGGGGCATTTTGCGACATTTGGTAATACTTTTGATCCTACACACCTGGCACACCTTCTTTGACAGAAGACCAAAGGTGAGTTAATTTGATGGGGAGCCAGACCTGCTGCTCCCAGGACTGGCCTCTCCTGTTCCAGATTTCATTTCCACCATGGTGGTATGGACTTCACTTTTCTTCTAATGGGGCATTGTAGGATAGGACTTTTACTGGAGTGAATGAGCAGGAATCTGCAAAGTGGATACAAACCTCACTGAAGGACAGGTATACATATAAACAGAACAAGAACTCCAAAGTTAATTTGGAGTGACATTGTGACTCCTGTGACAATGGGTGTTAACTGATGTGACGTGACATAAATTATCTCTACCTCGGGGAGGAATTCCCCCAGCTGGGTGCTCTCCAGGTCCAGGAACACATGTCCCTGCAGTCTGCCGTGGTGTGTGAGGGATACAGGGTGTACCACCTGGCCAGCTGGCTCCACCCCTGTGCTGCTGCTAGTGCCCTGCCCCCGCCATGACAGGTAGCCATGAACCTACTCACCCCTCCATGTCCTGGATTGGCCCCTGCAGTCAGCCAGGGGAGCCCTCTTGGCGATCCCCCAGGTATTTCAGGTGATTACTTTCAAGAGGGTGTTCTAGGTGGCTGCGCAACAGTTGTGGAATTGCCTCTCGGTGGAGATTCATCTCTCTGGATCTCCCCTCCTTCCATAGACAGTAAAATACCTGGCTGTTTCACCAGGCATTTGGTGAGGGGGACAGGTAGTGTGTGGGGGGTGGGGGGGGTTCTGGTTTTTGTTTGTAATGGTATGGGGGTGGTTTGGGGGGACTTTTTAAGTGGGGATTTTAAATGTATGGTTTTAATTGATATTTATTATGAATGTATTTTATATATTTGTTTAATATGTGTTTACTTCCCCAAGCTGCCAGTAGGCAGGAGGGAGCAGGTTATAAATTGTGATAAAAAGCAAATAATAATAATAATAAATATAATAAATGGCTGCCAATAACCGGCCCAAAGCTGGGCCCAACAGGCACACAAACAGAAGCACACACACACACACCCCGGTTCACCCAGCTCAGTGGGCCCGCTTAGTTCCAGGCTCATGTTTCTGGGCCAGCTGCCATGCCAGTGGGGGTCTGAACCAGTCCCACATCAGGTGGCCCTGGATCAAATGTATGGGGAATGACGCTGGTCCAGGAGGGCCCAATCAAGACTGCCGGGCCACCATCATGTTTGATAGAACCCAATTATGTGTTAATTGGGTGCTCATTGTCACAGGACTGTTCCCAAATACAAAAAAAACTTTATTGTGGAATTAATTTCTTTTATTCAATAGCTAAGTGAATACAAGCCTTAGTGGCTGCTAAGCCTTTCTACCCTAACCAAAAAAACCTATGACAGAATAATATTAGGACTTCCTCTACCTTTAATTTTTATTATTTGTCACAAACACCCCCATTTAAGGATGGTTGGCTTGTGAGGACTGGGTCCCGCAAACACTTACTCAGACTGTAGGTGATGTCTCATGAGGATTTATTGCTGGTTCACTGCTCACAAACTTTGCGAAAGCTGCTTCTTACCCCCCTTTTCAATCTGTATCAGCACTCCCCTGGGTCTAGAGATTCAGGACCTTGGCCAGCTCACAGGGCTATCCCACTACACAGGGAGGTTCTTTCACTTCAGTGGCTCCTTCCAGACTTCCCCCCCACTGCAGCTGTTCCCAGTTATATCTCTCATAGGTTGAGGCACAGTGATGGGCATGCCAGTTTAAAGGGGCCACACAGCCACAGCCTGTTCCATCACACTATTATTATTATTTTACTAAGATTTCATTTGGGAAGGTAGACACCAGGTTTTTTTGGCACTTTTCCAAGCCTTGGGAAACTGTGTACATTTGCGCACAGTGTTTGGATAAATTTCATGGGTTATAATTTCCCCCATAACTTCACCTGTTCCTAGCCTCTGTAGGACCTAGACAGTGAAGTGCTTATCAAATTTGTCTTCACAGTCACAACAGCATGACTCTGTTTCTCCAAAAGGGAGAAAATACAATATAAAGACCAAGCCCACAATACTCATTTAATTTTGATATGAGATATTCTCCACTGGAATCAGAATACCATCCACAATACTCAGATGAAGTTGTGTGGCTAAAGTCACAGGTCAGTTCATAACCTCCTCAAAGAATTTTTTAAGCTGTTCAAAGATAATTTTCCTTTACTTCATATATAGAAACTATCGCAAGACCAGCACACTAATGAACGTCCTTTAACCTTGTTGTTATGCTGAAGAATGTTGCCTTGTGTGTATTTGCAATTCTCTTTATTTCTGCATTTTGCATGTAAATTTTCATGTCAGCATACCTCATATTTGCATAAGTTGATAGCAGAAATTTCTCCCACCAGTCAAGTTATTTTATAGCATCCTCAGCATGCGATTTCTACTACCCTTATGAAAATGAACATTTCTAAATTTAAATACAAAGAATTGGCAATACATCTTCACCAAATCCTAAACGTATTGTTTAAAATAAGCAAAATGAAATGCAGCATCTTTTTTTCTCTAGCAATTTATATGCAAATGTTTTTAATGGTCAGAATCTAGAAACGGAAGTTTTGCTGCTGATATGGAAATTGGAAACAAAATTATTACACAAGAAGTACATCCATGCAGTCATAACATTATTGGGTTATGATAGCATGGCTGTATGCCACACACTAGAGTTAAGTCGCATGGTAACTTTCTAGAACAGAGATTCTCAAGCTGTTGGTTGGGACCCTAAACGGGGGTCATGCCATATGCAGATGGGGGGTCACAATCCTAACTGATATTTGATACATTTTGTAACTGTTGCTGCCTGAGGTCAGGAGAGTAAAACAAAATGGAGCTACGCAAGCAAAATAAATAAATTAAACAAAATTTTAAAAGTGGGAACTGTTGCTCTAAAAACAATAGGCAGTCTGTCACCTAAATCCCCGCAGCTCAGATATTTGAGAATTCAGACTCATTTCCCCATGAGTTCTTAATATCTTACTCATTGAAATATGTAGTTGATGTTCAGCGTTTTCCAGCATGCTTGAGAGTCTGTCCCAGATATGCACATTTTTTTGTTAGAACTGAGGAAACTCCCTAACTTTCAGCTGAGAATTGTTTAATTCATTTCATGGGTGTTTCATTTTTTTTGGCTTGATCTCCACACAGTTTTTGCGTCGATGTAATTACATCAGTTTAAAAATTGCTTGAATTGCATAAGTGCATCCCCTCCATATGGGGAATAAAACTAATCCCAAGCTTACACAGTAGACAGCAGAATCACTTGTTTCTTTCATTGGGTGATTTCACATGTTATGAGATCACAGGGTATTTTCAGACGTTATGAGATCACGCTCAACCATGGGGAAGGAGGAGGAGGTGCAGGCGGAGGAGGTGGTCATGCTGCACATGGAGGCAGTGGGGGGACAGCAGCAGCAGCAGCAGCAGCAGCTGGGACAGGCCACCCCAGAGATGACAACCGGCCCAGGGGATGAGGCACCCCAGAAATGGGTAAGGGGAACGAAGGGGGGTGCAAGGCCACAGGGGCATCAAGAGAGGCGGG
>QEPC01007418.1:1003407-1015538 GCA_003113815.1 Sphenodon punctatus | reverse complement strand
TGTGTATTTGGACCGGCTGCATAGCTCTGGCTCTCCTCCATCCCATCCATCGCACCCTCGCCAGCGCTTGGGGTGCCTGTCTGCCTCCTGGACCATTCCCAGCTGCTCCCTGTTCCATGTGGCCTCCCCCTGTGCCTGTGCTCTGCCCATGCGGGGTCCCCCCATTCTGGGACTGGCTATGTAGCTGTGGGGGTGCCCGTGCAGGCTGTGCTGTTGTGGGGGTTCTGGATGCCATTCTCCATGTCCAGCCCTGCCCCATGGCCTGTTCTTCCCCCTGCTTCCTGTCCCCGGTCCCCCCTCCCTCTCCCCTGTGCCCATTGTGCCGTGTGTGTTGTCTGTCCCACTGTGTCCCCCTTTCCCTTTCTTACCCGTATGGGTGTGTATGGGCCCAGGTGTGTGTTTGTGCTGTGTGTTCCACTGTGACCTCGTTCTCTTTGTGCCTGCTGTGTGTGCTGCCCCATTGGCTCTTCTCCCTCCTCTCCCTCCCTTCCTATTTCCCTTGTGTGGGTGTTCCCTTTTGGCTCTTTTGGCTTCCTTTGCCCTCAGCCAGCCATGTCTGCCTCCCACCCCTCCCCCGGTGCCTTCTGGGTGTTTTGACCATGGCCGGGAATCGGTGTCATGTCTGTTGCACTGCCCCGTGCCATGGTCTGTCGGTCCAGTTCCCTGCCATGGTCCCGGTCCTGTCACATATGTTCGGGGCCTCCCTGGATCATGGGGGGTAGTTGGGCAGTTTGTCACTGCTGGGAATCCACTGTGGTGAATCGGGACTATGTAATGTCTGAAAACACCCATTGTGTTTAAACAAGGGGCCAGTTTAACTACATGTTTCCTAACTGATATATAGGGACGGTACCTGTGTCTGGAAAATCCACCTCCTTTCTAAATTGATAGCATGTGTGGAATAATTTTGTTTCGAATGCCAGAGGGTCCAACATATTGCAGCCCACCTCCAGTCTTCAGAATACAGGTCATCCGTCCTCTCTATGAGCCTCCCAGACACTTCATTCCACACCATAATACTTATTGCCTCCACTGCAAATGCTACACTATTCCATCCCACAAAAAAGGCTCCCCACTCTAACTATTCTTCCCTTACTTTCACTCCTGAAGCAAACCTCACACACCCATTGTTCCAGCCACAGTCTCCCCTCATATATATATATATGAGTGTATTATATATATATATATATATATATATATAATACACTCCTTGGTATATGTTGGAATTTGGTGGATGAAACACTCTGTTCTCTCTTTTTTGTTACACCTTTTAGGGTGCAATAACACTTATTTATTTAATTTATTTATTATATTTTTACCCCGCCCCTCTCACACATGGCAATGCAGGGTGGCTAACAACATATACAACAATAAAAAATACTGTCAAAAATATAAAATACACACACACACACACACCAATCGATGTAAAAACAATTCCCACACCCCAACCACCTGCCAAACACCTGACGGAAGAGCCAAGTTTTATAGTTTCTACAGAAGGCAAGGAGATCCAGTCTGAGGTGAACCTCTACCGGGAGGGCATTCCACAGTAATGGTGCGGCCGCCGAGAACACCCTCCTGTCTATATGAACCCATGATAATGCGGGACCTCCAGGAAGGTACCCCCGAACAACTGCAGAGTCCACCCAGGGACTCAAGGGGTGAGATAATCCCTTGGGTAAGCAGGACCCAGGCCATGTAGATCTTTAAAGGTCAAACCAGCACCTTGAATTGGGCCCGGAAGACAACAGGCAGTTAGAATAAGGCTTGGAGCACTGGTTGATGTGTTCCCTTGGACCTGTTCCAGAAAAATTATCATTTTGTAGAGTGTCTGGGCCAATGGGGACCTGTTATTGATTGAAATTCCAGGGTACTCATGACTTGCAAATAAAAATAAAAAAGTTTTAAAAAATAATTATTATTTTTAAAATAATAATAGTAAAGACCCCTCTCCTTAAATTAACTTTAGGTACTCAGAAATATGACAGCTTTGCAGTCATCCCACCTGGGTTGGGGAGGGGTTACCCCCAGCTCCAGCAGCGATCACAGACATCCCTGTGGCCTGGCAGGGGTGGGGGGCGGGGAGTGGTGCATGGTTGACTAGCTCCACCCCCATGCTGCAACTGGTGCCCTGCCCCCTGGCATGACAGGCAGCCATGGGTGCCAATAAGAGGCAACCATGACTGGCTGCCATGGTGACCCCTGACACTGTGCCTGGCTGGCAAGCAAATAGATGTACTCATCTGGTTTGTGCAGCTCAGGCCCAGCTGGGCAGTTTGCAGGGCCAGATAGTGGGCCCGCTTAGTTTCGATCCCATGTTTCCGGCTCAGCTGCAACCCCCACTGGGGTTTGAACTGGGCCCAACATCTGGCGGGCCTGGATTAAACGTACAGGGAATGAGTCTGACTAAGGTGCGACCAAGCAGGCCAGCTAGGCCAACGTCATGTTTGTTAACAGTTTAGCACCCTTTCTTCTCTTTCTCAGACTTAGGGCAGGTATAGTGTTATGTCTCCACGTGCACCCTCCAGTTTGTATGCCTCTAACCATTTGTTATAGGCTCATGATTTTAAAACATTAACTCAAGATGTCAGGGTCGAAGTTGTGCTTAACAATGTTTCTTGACTTATGAGTGTTTGATTGCTTACCCTTACTGTTGCATTATATACTCAGATGCCCTGGTGAAAGACAGTGTGTGCATATTAGATGTTTATTTTGATTAGCACTATAGCTAAAGCCATTCTTCAATTATAATGATCAAATGTCTCTTCACCGTCTCTCAGTAGACTAATAAAATGAAAAAATGCTGCTTTAGTAAAATAAGTTTTCATTCAGCTGATTAAACACTTAAAATGCATATGTACAAATATTTACTCTAATAGATAGATTGATTCACCTTTGTTTCATAAGACAAAATGGATTGTCAGAAAAGTCTTTCAATTCAAGCTTGCTGATTTTCAATAATCAAAGTGCTTCAGCCACAGTCTTCTAAATAAAAGTATAGTTCCCATACTTTTAAATAACATATTAGGTTTTCTCAAGGTATCATTTAAAAGAATTTTGCCAACATATATTGCTTTCTTTTACACTTAGGTCTCTGCTTCTTTCTAATCTAGTTATTTTTAAGCTTTCCATATTGTTGGGTCCACCAAGGGATTGCAGCCTTTCAAAAATTAATATCAACATCCTAATTTTAAATACTCTTACCAAAGATAGGAATTCATAATAATTAACACCACAGTCTTTTTGTCTTTGATGTATTATTTATTTATTTAAATTTATTATCCCACCCTATCACAAGGGCACAGGGTAGGTTACAACATTAAAAAATCACCAAACCCATTACCCCCAAACCTCCCCAAATCCTATCCCTGCTTGTCAAATGCCTGGACAAATAAAAAGGTCTTACATAGCCACAACCAAGTGCTCCAGGCATAGGTCCAGGAGCAGCCCCAGGCTATAAGCCTGTGTGAACAAAAAGGGTTGGAACCCATAAATGGCAATTGTTCCTATGCTACCCAGATCTCAGGGCCAACCATCATCACTTCATTCTTGCCTGGATTTAGCTTCAGTTGGTCCACCTGTGTCCAATACAGTGCAAACATGGAAAGAAAAATCATCAGACTGAATGCAACTTTTATCGTGGAGTCAATTTTATTTTTACACACATTTAGACTTAATTCTTCATCCACTGAAGTCAATAGCAAAACTCTCACTGCCTTTAATGGTAGAGAACACACCCTTTGGTTATACTAAACATTTTGGCTCTCATGGAAAACATTAAAAATTCTCTCCATTGCAGGTGTCCTTCCCCACACAAGAACACCTTGCAAATAGCAACAGGTACTGTCAATGTTTCTAAGTGTGGGTATTTTCAGATGTGATGAGATCACAGTGAACCAGGTCAATACCCACATGGGGCCAAAGTGCCCTAAACGTCTGTTAGGCGGCTGCCAGATGTTCACCACGGTCGAGTCCCACATGGGGTCAATTACAACCATGCTTCTGGGGCTCCCCACCGGACAAGTGCCGCAAGCGTGGTCAAAGAGATCCCCGGTGGGAACCAACAAAAAGTAACATCTGGCTGGCACCCACGGTCTGGAATCCCCGCCATGGTCAATTCGGGTGGTCGCTGTGGCCGCATTGGCCGCAGCGCCCGCCCATCTCCCCAGAGGGTGAGTGGTGGGGGAGTGTGGGGGGGCAGGGCCGTGTGGCCGCATGTTGTACCGCGTGGCCCCGCTCCTTCCCTGATTCCCCATCGGGATCTGTTGGACGTGCCGGAGTGATCCCAGCGAAGAATCATTTGGGTGATTCCGGGACGGGGCGAATGCTGCCCCGTCTCGTCTGAAATCACCCTGTGTCAAACTTATTTCACCTCCAAGAAGCAATCATGAGTTCTGATCTCAAATGATCCTAATACTTGCAGCCAAAGCCAAGCCAGATATCACTGCATAAATACTTAGCTTGGGTTTAAGTGTGTCCATAATCACCAGTTTTCTCATCAGGTACAGCCAAACAAGACAGTCACCAGATTTGGGCACTGTTGCCTCATACTACAGTACCTCATATACCTGCCAGCTGCTAGATGTTCACCATGGGGGGAGGCAGCCGACTGCTACATGCTACATCATACATTAAAGCCCGAGGATGCAGCATGTGTCATCATTACCTAAAGTGTTGTAAGAGTGTCCAAGTTGGGTTACCGAGCCACTGATTGTGCATCCAGTACCCATGCTGCCCTGCCCCATTGCAAGACCCACCAGCATTGGTGAGCAGTGGACACGAACACCATTCCTGCACCTACACATCATGGCCAGGGGGAGGATGGTGGGCAGGCCAGGGGATGGTGTGTGGAGCAGGGCTGGGCACCTGTGCATATGGCTGATGGCTCAGCCCACCCTGGGGCATGGCAGCAGCCTGCCCAGTTTTCCCATAGACTGTGTGGCCTGCTCTCCTTGCTGTCCCTGAAGTGTGGTGGCTGCAGTTGCCCTCCCCACACTCATGGCACACAGGGATTAATCTCACCCAAACTCGTGTGGTTGTATTCATTATTTACACGTTGCTGCAAAAGTCACTGCAGAGTCTGATTTTAAGTCACAATCTGGTGCTTATGTTTTACTGGGCACAGTTCTACTTGAATTCCATCATCAAAGTTCATTAAATAGAGCCAAATCCTGAATATATTAGAGGAGTAGGGTTAAATTTCCCAACTTTTAAAAGTATTGTGCACACTTTGGAACTGAACTAATCTTACTTAGCATAGGGCTTTTTTATTTTCAGTAATTTCCATATTCCAAGATTGATGTAAGTATATTATAAAATAACAAGTAGATTCATTGTTGTTGGTTTTTTAAAAAAAACAAAACACAGCCTTTTACCCCCACAGTGCAAAAGAAGGTAACAGACACAAGGTTTGTGGTTAAACAAGGCCATAGCTCTTTATTAAAATTAACTTCAGTTTGGACAATTGGGGGGAGGAGGGGGGGACAGGGAAAAAAAACCCCAATCAATCCCCCAAAAATCCTTAAGGTGGACACTGGTGCCCCAGACCCATCCAAAAATCATGACAAAAATCATCCAAAAATCATGCCCATTTCCCCGGTTATCAGGGTCTGGAGGAAGGGGCACTGGTCCACACAAGCTAGGGATTGCTGTTATCCTACTTAGTTGTGTAGAAACCACTAACCCATCAGGGTTAGAATCAACACCATGGGTTGGACAACCCCTAATCAATATTAACTCTGCCCCAACCTCAGAAGGAGGTGCCTCCCAGTCCCTAATTCCTTCACCATTACCTTTTCCTAGGCTTACCCTTCACTTCTGAGCTGCGACAACAATAATGTTGCATCCAAAGGTAACACAACCTGTGCAAAATGGATGAAAGCAGTATAGGGAAGGCAAGAAAAAACAAAAACAAAAACCTTAAGACTAAGCCAATTAGCCCCAGAGAAGAAAAATTCCTTTCTGGCCCCAAAAGGAAATTTACCAACCAGTCCAGGCCTATAGTGCCAGTCCAAGAGGATGGGTGGGTGGATTCAGGTTTCTCTCCTGCCTACCCGCTTTGCCTGTGTCCCATCCTCCTGCAACCCCTTTTTAACTCGTTGGTGGTGCAGACACACAGAGCACCTTATTCCCACCCAGATCAGGCAATGGATGCAGGATTCAAGAGATGCCAGGCACCTCAACCCTTTACCACCCTTTCAGAGCTGCAGCTGAGCCCCACTGATGCCTTATTTCTTCAAAGGTACACAGTGGGCAAAATCTCTCCCCTGGCACAGGTCCATGGGGTGGATGGGGGTGGGGGAGGCAATTTTACTTCATTTCAAGTGTTTGACACCTTTGGCATGTGCGTCATCCACAGAATAACAATAATTTAAACTGATGGAGGGCAGGTCCTCTGCTTTGGCATCCCAAAATAGTCAAGGTCGCAACCACTTCTTCTGCTTCTGGAAAAAATTGAAAGATGGTAGGGAGCAGAGTTAATCTTGCCCTTCATAGCACCTGCAGTGGTGGCTACACTGCTACTGCAGTGGTACTGAGTGGACTGTCCTTCATGCCCCAGATTTTGCCAGATCAGTTTCTCCCCCCCCACCCCCATTTTCACACTCATGTGTGAAACTCATACACTTCAAAAGTACCGCACAAAAGACAAAACATATAAAACTTCAAATGGAGAAATATGTAGTAAGTTACAGTAGAGGGAAAAAGTGAATTGTTAGGACTCATACAAATAATTCTATAGGAATAAGTGATAGATGATTTTGCAATATCAGATTAAAACTGTGTGTTTTAAATGTTTTTTTACAGCTAGTTTTTTATGTTAAATTTAAATTTAAATTTATTATTACGGCTTAGCTTCCGCTATTGCCAACAACATACAGCAATACAACCATATAAATTCAAAATTAAAACAATACGCAATACCAGGTCCTATAGACAAATAAAATACAAAATGGAACCCAAATCGGGCACTCCTTGACGCCCCTTTAGAGTATATAATAATTAGTCCTTACAGGCACTTAACCATTTTGCCTGTCCCAGCTCAATTCTCAAGGTGGGTCTAACGACCACTTCTCCATAGCAGATAAATTTCACACGATTATTGATTGTTCCTATATTTGCAACAGGGTGCTTATAGCAATCTTTTGTTTGCTGCCTGTTGGCCAAATCAGATGTCCAAACAAACAATATAATGCACTAAATACATCATCAAAAATCCTTAAATATCAACACCTGTCAAATATATCTGTCACCCTGGCTGCTAAATTCCCATCTTCCTCATCAGAATAGTCTCAGGGTTAGGAGCTGCTCACAAGTCCCCCCGGATCACATCTCGGCTCTTAATAACCCTCATACTCCTCTCCATTGTGGGGTACCTAAGTAAGTGGTATTGGAATAAAATTATTCCATGTATTACGTCTCGGACAGTACTTGAGAGTTGCTGCCACCTTGGGAAAATATCCCCGCTCTTCCATGCCCCTAGTATACCATTACCTCACTCCTGGCACTTCCGTGAGGAGGGGGATGTATTCCTAATATAAGCCACAGCCCTACAGAAATTGGCTACAGCCCTGGACCGTTCTGAGTCAANAGCCTTGGCTCTATGCCCAAGGTCCGAAGTTTGAACCACAGGTGCTCCCTGCAGATAGAGTCAAATGCCTTTTCGAGATCGACAAAGCATAGAAAGAGAGGAGCACCTTTCTTCACAAATTTAGCAATCAACGCCACCAACACAAGGATGTGGTCAGTTGTCCCTGCACCCTTACGAAATCCTATCTGTTCGGGTGCTATTATATCACTCCCCTCGGTCCAAGTCTGGAGTTTAACCAACAATAACCGGGAGTACAGTTTAGCAGCCACACTTAATAAGCTTATCGGACGATAATTACCCGGTTCTATTGGGTCCCCCTTCTTATATATGGGGACCACCGTAGACTGTAGCCAATTTCGTGGAAGAGTGCCATAATCATTTATATGTGTGAATAATGGTGCGAGAACCTCCGCCCAATATCGTGGTTCGCTTTTCAGAATTTCTGCCATTATGTAATCCTGCCCGGGGGCTTTCCCGTTTTTTAGGGAATCGATTAAAGACATGACTTCTTCCACTAAAACCGGCTGCCACCTTGGGATTTTGTCTACAGCATTCATTTCCACTATAAAGTTACAGCTAGTTTATCGAACAGTATGCTCTAGTATAGCAATTAGAGCTGAAATGGTTACTAGTTTTCTATCCGTTGGGAAGTCTGACAGCATGCAGATAGCCCAAGGCTAGCTACATGCTTGTCAGATTAGCCAACAGATGGATAAGATGGTTAAAGGCCTACACCTCCTGGGGCTCACAAGTGGGGTGGGGAAGACAGGGGGCATGGTGGGATGCATGGGAGGGCATGCAATATGGAGGGCAGGCCTCATGATTGAGTGGGTGGGGCAGGGTGGAGATCCCCTACCAATTGCTAGCAGTTTGGGGTGGTATAGGTCCCGTTTGGGCTTGCTTAAGTAATGGTGTCCATCCTGCAGAGAGAGAGATTGCTAGGGGGAAGTGATGCCTAGGGCTGCTGGGAACTGTATTCTTTTATCAAGCCCCTGGGATCAATTTGTATCACCTGTATTGTTGTAACCACAAACCTTGTGTCTGTCACCTTATTTCGTACTGTGGAGGCAAAAGGCTGTATTAACACCTAAATTAGATTAGACTACTGTAACATGCTCTGCATGGGGCTACCCTTGGTGACGGGTCAGAGACTGTAGCTCGTCTCCTGAAGGGAATGGGCCGACGTGAGCACATTACTCCAGAGCTCCGTTCTCTGCATTGGCTGCTCATAGTCTTCCAGGCCCAATTCAAGGTGTTGACCTTTAAAGCCCTAAACAGCCTGGGCCCCGCCCCACCTACTTGCAGGACCGCCCAACCCTTCTTGAGGTCCCCAGGTTTCCCGGGTGTCAACCATGAGGAGGGTGTTCTTGGTGGCTGCGCCGCAGATGTAGAACTCCCTCCCATTGGAGGTCCACCTGACCGCTGACTTCCCTTCTTTCCATAAAAAATGTAAGATCTGGTTGTTCTGCCAGGCCTTTGCTGAAGGAGATGGGATGGGTGGGTTGGTTAATGTTGATTTTAATGAATTTTATTATATGTCTTAAAATGTTGTTAGTGACCCTGAGATGCTTGTAGCAGGAGGGGGCGGCATACAAATGCAACAATTAATTAACTAACTAATTAATTAATTAATTAATTAAATAAATAAATAATGCAAATTTACAGAATTATCCTGCTTGCACAAATTGCATTTTTTGGGTACAGAACACATGGACTCTGTCCTGTGCCCCTTAAGAGTAATTTCTGTTCTAGATACACGTACCGGGAGTCTGGGCCTGTTTTGCCCTGTTGCTGTCTTTTACCTGCTCATGGACCTATGTAGGATTCTCTCACAGATCTAAATTTTAGCCTTGATTTTCTAATAAGACAACTGAGGTTCACTAACTCATGATGAAAATCATGGAAATCTGCAGTGACTTTTGCAGCAACGTGTAAATAATGAATACAACCACACGAGTTTGGGTGAGATTAATCCCTGTGTGCCATGAGTGTGGGGAGGGCAACTGCAGCCACCACACTTCAGGGACGGCAAGGAGGGCAGGCCACACAGTCTATGGGAAAACTGGGCAGGCTGCTGTGAGATATCCTGCCATGCCCCAGGGTGGGCTGAGCCATCAGCCATATGCCATATGCACAGGTTCTGATTTTAAGATCCACAAAATAGCATTACTCATTAATCAAGTGTAGGAAATATAGAAACACAATAGTATGGCTAGAACCTCACAGAGACACGGGAGTCCTGCTTTAAAAGGCAGCATCTGTTCTCTCAAAGGAAAGGGAAAATACCACTTCATGGTACACCACCTTAATTTGTGCAGAAATGCACAAATCCACTACAGGGAAATATACTACACTGGGATATTTTAATGCTAGGAATTATTGTTAAAGGGTTCTCAGTTAGCACTTTTTTGCTCCCAATGATTTTTATTCTGACATCACACATTAGTGACAAAGAATGTTCTAAACAGTTAATAATTACAATTATATCTGGCCATTTTTAGATGAGACACAACCACGTATATCTACCCGTGAACCACACATCCAAATGCCCATCTGAAGGTGGAGATGGAGGCACATGCTCCCATGGAGCACCCACCCACTTAGAAAAATCTGGAATGCACCATATGTGAAACACGATGCTCACCCACCCCAGTGGAAATGCCAGGGCGCTCTTGCACACCAACCTGGTCAGGAGCATTCAGGGGAGCTCTTAAAGGATGTGTGCAAAATACAACACCATGTTCACTCATAGCACAACAAGTCCCCCTCAATGCGTGAGACAAGAACCAAATCCATGGAGAACAGCTACTCAGACAGCAGCTTCCTGCATGCCTCCCTGCCCCCCCCCCAAAAAAAAATATGTACCGCCATTGTAGCCCAGAACTGGCAGAAGCTGAAGTGTCTGCATTTGCATCAGCTCCTGGGCAGGAAGGAGTTACTGATGGCTGCAGCTTCCTGTTTCAATGATGTCCATGGCTGTGTGTCATGCCATAGGGTGACTGTAGGGGTGTGCAGCAGGGACATCATTAGTTTTCGTTTTTCCTTACATTTTGAAAAACTCATTAGTTTTCATATCCCCATTCATTTTCATTTCGAAATACTCATTCATTATAGTGTCATTCATTTTAAACCTTCCATTTTCATTTTACATTTGTTTCCTATTCCATTCAAAAGCAGTTTTAAAGTCTCTCTAACACATTTTACCTTCCTCCAAATTTCTACAGACTACCCCAGGCGGTAGATATATCACAGACTGACTGACATGCAGCAGCTTAGCAGAAGACAGAGCAGCAGACCCTGGCAAGCAGTAGGTGCCAGGTAGGTACTAGCATAGGAGGAGATGGTGGTGCCCCAAGTCTGACAAGGCTCCAAGTTGTACAGAATGCCCCCAGGAGGCAGATTAATTATATTATTACATACCTCATCTATTTCAGTGAATAGCATATAGATAATTATAATGAAACCGGGAAGGACATTTGATTCTGGCCTTGGGGCAGACAAGGCACCCTGAGACAAGGCAGAGGCAGTTACCGTCCCAAATCCCAGCGGACCAGCATTGGCACCCCCAAGTGTCTCAGAGTGTCCCCTTGCAGAGAGCAAGACCATCCTAGCAGGGCAGTATTGGCAGCCCCAAGTGTCTCAGGAGGTCCTCTTGCAGAGAGATCATCTGGGGAGGTGCAGAAACCCCACCCATAGCAGATATATCTCTCTGCAAAGTGCACAGAGATTTACTAAGATGTAAAAAGTTAATAAGGCAGACCAAAAAGGAATTTGAGGAGCAACTTGCTAGAGATGCTAAAACTAATAATAAAAACTTTTTCAAGTACATCAGAAGCAGGAAGCCTACTAGAGACTCAGCTGGGCCATTAGATGACCAGGAGGTGAACAAGGTGCTTAGGGAGGAAAATGATATTGCAGAGAAGCTGAATGAGTTTTTTGCTTTGATCTTCACTGCAGATGTTGGAGAGATACCCACACCAGAACCTTACTTTGTAGGTAATGAACTGGAAGAGCTGTCACAAATCAACGTGACTCTGGAGGAGATCATAGAGCAAATTGACAAACTAAATACTAACCAAATCACCAGGACCAGAAGGTATGCACCCCAGAGTTCTGGAGGAACTCAAATATGAAATTGCACACTTACTGTTAGTAATTTGTAACCTATTGCTAAAATCTGCCACTGTACCTGAAGACTGGAGGGTGGCAAATGTAACCCCAATATTTAAAAAGGGATCCAGAGGTGATCCTGGAAACTACAGACCAGTAAACCTGACGTCTGTGCCAGACAAAACGGTAGAAACTATCATTAAGGACAGAATTGCTGGGCATGTTCATAAACATGGCTTAATGGAGAAGAGTCAACATGGATTTAGCAAAGGTAAGTCATGCCTCACTAATCTGTTGGAATTCATCAGGGTGTAAATTAGCATGTGGACAAGGGAGAACTGGTAGATAGAGTGTTCCTGGATTTCCAGAAAGCATTTGATAAGGTCCCACATAAAAGACTCTTGAGAAAATTAAAAAGTCATGGGATAGGAGG
>QEPC01007418.1:957795-967968 GCA_003113815.1 Sphenodon punctatus | reverse complement strand
TTCAGCAGGGGGCGCACCACAGCCTCTTTTAAGCAAGGCGACAACCTCCCCTGCCGAAGGGACGCATTGACCACCCTCGCCAGCACCGTCCCCAACGTCTCCCCGGAAGCTTTTATTAACCAGGACGGGCATGGATCTAGTTGACAACACGTGGCCCTCACAGACCCCAGGACATCCACCACATCGGCAGGCGTCACTTCCCGAAACTCGCCCCATAAAGATGGACCAGACGGACCCTCCGCCCCCCCCCTGCTCCCACACTCCACCCACCTCCACCCATCGCCCACGCACAGAGCAACAGGAGCCAATGGCGGATGCTCCATGCATGGAGAAGGGTGAAGGTGGGTGGGCATCCATGTAATGGGCTGCCCATGCACCGCCCACCTGCCATGGTCTCCACCCATCCCACCGCACCACTGACCCATTTGAAAATAGCCTTGGAGTTAAGCAAAGTGGTTCTATTGACTGCATTATGCCCACCTTGAAGGAAAAATAAGATATACTTTCTGAAAATTGCATTACCGTCATCATATATCAAATATAAAAAGCTTTTCCATCTTCACATTGTATCCTTCTTCCTTTTATAAGATAATTGTTTTAAAGTCATTATGTGATCCATGGAGCCTTTTGTGTATAGCAAATTTAAATGTAACTAGTCCTGTTTTACAATTTTGTGATGGCTGTTGTTACAGGAAAAGAAATTATTGTTGTTGGGTTTTTTTAATCTAAGCATTGTAGGAAAAATAAGACAGTATGTGGTGAGGTGTAGTAATTGCTCTTGCAGTTCATTAATGCTGCCAACAACTGTTATCTAGATATGCGGCTTCAGTACATTATGAGTAACATAACATTTTCGTCAAAAGGATGAAATTCTTTACCTCACATACTCTCCTAAAATACAGTAATTGTATGTTGTTAACAATAACAGATCAATTTGCAGGTTATTCTCATTTAAGCAGATATACTATTGCACCTTAATTACCAGCAACAAGAAGAACATCACATCTTGCCTGCTCCATTCCCAGCTAGTGGGAAAATTAATATACCTTGAAAGTAGTAATGCAGTATTATCCTATGCAAGAAGCAAGAAAGGTTTAATAGCTTTCAGCATAAACAGAATTGGCTAAGTCATGGGAAATAACATGTCAGAATCAGTGGATATTTCAAGTTAAAAGAAAAATGTAAAGTTAACTATATCAGAGCACAGGTCTGGCCCTGTTCCAGGCATTAAGAAAATCTGTCCCCTTTAAGAAATGGGCCATTGCATCCCTATAAAAAGGTGGAAGCTGCCCAAAGATTGGATTAAGTTGGGTCATACGAGAGCAGACTAAGGCCCAGGGCAAGCAGCTCGTGGTTGGTTGGCAGACCCCTGGGTGTAGAGTTAAGAACAGGTGCACCTGGGGGGTGGGGGTGGGTGGAGTGGTGGCTTCAAACTGCAAAGTGATAAGAGAGTGGGGAGCAGACTGGTGCGAGCCAGGTAGTGGAGATTTCTTCAAACTGCCTGTACAACTGACAAGTCAACGAGGCAAAGCGATGAGTATGGCGGCTGCAGAGCAGGAAGATTCCAGGAAACCAAGTGGATGCTATGGTATTCCCATGGGTGAGAGAGGACATGGAGGAAAGGGGAGGAACCTTAAGAAACTATGGACGTGATGGAACACCGGAAGGTGAGCTGAGACTAGCCTGATGGACTTCGAGCACTCAGAGAACTGATATGTTTAGGACTGGGAGCCAAGACGAAACCCCTCTGTGGGTACACAAGCTCCAGTTAGGAACTGTGAGACAGGAAAGGTATGACCCTAAGGTGAGAGAATGAGTGCTTTGAGGCTAGGCAAGGGGCCGTGCTGTTATACTGACCTTTTCATTCTGGGTGTTTTCAGACGTGACGGGCGGCCGGTTCACCACAGTGGATTCACGGTGGGGGTGAACAAAACAACAACCCCCCGGGGCGAATAAAAGCCCCAAACAGATGTGACGGGACCGGGACCATGGCTGGGAATCGGACTGCCAGATGACGGCCCGGGGCAGCGCAACAGACGTGACGCCGATCCCCAGCTGTGGTCAAAGCACCCAGAAGCCACCGGGCAGGGATGGGACACAGACATGGCCGCCTGAGGGCAAACAAAGCCAAAAGGCACAAAAGGGAATGCCCACACAAGGGAAACAGGAAGGGAGGGGGAAGAGGGAGAACAGTTGGACAGGTACCACACACAGCAGGCACACAGCCAGCAGAGGCACAGCGGAACACACAGCACGAGCACACGCCCGGGCACACACACATATACGCACACACAAAGGAAAGGAAGGGAAGGGGGGCACGGGTGCCCGGACAACACACAAGGCACAACGGGAGCAAGGGGGCGGGACACGGAAAAGGGGGGGACCGCAAAGGGGCAGGGCAGGATGCAGGCATCAGCAACCCCCACCCCCACAGCAGCACAGTCTGCACGGGCACCCCCACAGCAACACAAGCAGTCTCGGAAAGGAGGGTCCAGGATCTCAGGACCAAGGCACAGTGGGGGTCCGCAATGCACAGCGAGCCGGGCGGGAACGGTCCACAAGGCACACAGAGACCCCACACACATAGAGGGGCCAATGGAGGGCAGCCAGGACAGCCGGTGCAGCGCTTCAGGTCCAAGGACACACACACACCCCTAGAGGAAGCACCAAGGGCCAGCCCAGGGGTCCCGGAACCCCCAGGTCACACAAGCACCCAAGAGGGGGGCGAGTGGGCGGGCAGCAGGTGGCAGCGCTGGAGAGTGGGGACAGGTAGCTGGACACAGGTGGGTCAGTGAGGCCATGCAGAGCACTGCACCCAGGCACCAGGGAGGGCAACCATGGAGGGGAACCCCGGGTGTGTAGGCAGACCAGGTGGTGGGGCTCAGAGGGGTCCCAGGGCTGGAGGCAGGGGCAGCAGTACCCCGCAAAGCAGGCTTCTCCACAGCATGGCAGAGACATCAGGGAGGGAGCAGCCAGCAGAGACTGGCCCCCCCGGACAGGGGTGGGATCCCACACAGGGGCAGGACACTGGGGGGCTGGGAGGAACACCGGGACTCACAGGCAGCCGCTGGAGGTCACCGCAGGCCATGGGGCCGGGTGCCCTGCCCGGTGAACCAGGTGGGGCCAATGGATCAAGCCCCAGTGGTACCCCAGCACAGACATGTGGTGGGTGATCAGATAGTAGGCCTCGAAGGTATCATGCATGGAGAGACCCAGCTGGACGTCCAAATGGGACCACACCCCCAACAGGGCTGACATCTCCGCCGCGGAAGACTCCGAGACACAGCAGGCAGCAGAAGGGGGCCAAAGAAGATGTCCCAGCTCCAGAAGCTGGTGGTACACCGCCGCACGGGTGCGCTGGTACCCACACGCCCCATAAACACAGGCAAAGTAGGACATGGCTAAGGCAGGGCCATCCTCAGAAAGACACACCGTGTAGGTGCCCAGCTCGCACACACGCAGCACAGACATGGTCTCAGCGCCGGACCAGGGCACATGAGAACACCGCTTGTCTAGGATGCATCCGTCAGGGAAGCAAACCAGTCCCAGGGTCTCCGTACGCAGCCGGCAATCATGAGTGCTCACCTCATAGCTGAAGTAGTGAAGTCCGGAGCTCAAGCTCTCACAGGCACCCACACGGCTGGCCGGGCTGCCCAGGAGCAGCTGCACAGCTGGGGTATTCCACAGGTCGCAAAGAGACATGGTCTCATGGAAGGTCCAGATATGGGGGGCACCATGGGGGCCGAGAAGTGGGACCACAGTGGATGGACAACCAGCCATGGTCCTGCAAGACAGGGAGAATAACACCACGGACAGGGGGGCACACAAACCCTCCAGGGCCAGGAGGGCCTCCGAGGGGTCTCAAGGCCAGGAAAAGTGGCCACGGACCACAACATTGTAGCACAACAGAGCGAGGTGTGGGGTGCGGACCCGGCACAGCTTCCGAGCACAATAGCACTCACATAACAGCTAATCGGGAAGCCAAGGCCACAGTGTTGCAAACAGCCATGGGTGTGGGGGGTTGATGGGTGAAGGCATGCAGCTGCACAAGGAGTGCACGGAACCGTGCGCCCATGCAGGCACGAGGACCCATGCACAGCCAGCACGTGTAACCATGGGCACACCCACAGACCCAAGCACCCCATTGGGGGGCCTGGCTGGCTGGGGGCTGGCCCCTGGCATGGCCGCCCAGCGGAGGGCCATAATAGGCATCCCCCAGCCCCAGGGGCCCCTACCACCATGGAACGGGACAGGGAAGCGGCCTACTGGATGCACCTCGTGCTCGCAGCTGAGTGGTACCACGGCCACACTGAGCAGCTGCGCCTCCTTGGTGCGGAGGTGCACCTGGCCGCCCGGCTGCAGGTTTCCCTGGCCTGGAGAGCTGCAAGGGCCCGCAGGGTGCACCATGGTCGCAGGAGAGCCCTTGCCCGGCTCAGGGCATAGAGACTATATCGGGCAGACTGGCAGGGCATGAGCCAGGGCAGGACCCAGCCCGCGGCGCTCCGCGAGGCGGCCAGGCGCCTCCTGTGGGCAAGGGAGACCATGCGCAGGGCCATTCTGCTCGCTATGCCCATTGAGAGGTGCCTATGGGTTGCTGAGCACCCACAGGGTTGGTGGACAAGGGCACTACCCAGTGGGATGTGGCAGCATAGAGGGCCCACCTCAGGATGGACAAGCTCACCCTGCTGCGCCTAGCAGAGCTCCTGATGCCCTGGCTGGAGCGACAGCACACCTCCATGAGGACCCCCATCCCCATGGTCCAGCAGGTGGCCATAGGGGTCTGGACTCTGGCAACGCCCGACTCCTGCCGGTCCATGTCCCAGCACTTTGGGGTAGGGCTCACCACGGTAGCCTGTATCCTCCAAGATGTGTGCGAGGCTGTGGAGGTTGTGCTCCTGGACAGAATGATCCAGCTGGTGGACCAGGAGGCCATGATGGCAGGATTCATGGCTGGAGGCTTCCCCAACTGCATGGGAGCCATGGATGGCACCCATGTCGAGATCCTCCACCCTTCCGCAGGGGAGGCTGTAGAATACGTGAACCGGCATGGGTACCACTCCCTGCAGCTGCATGCGGTTGTGGATCACCGGGGCCGGTTCATAGACATCTTCACGGGCAACTCCGGACACAGTCACGACGCCTGGATCATGACCATCTCCCCCTTCTTTGTCCGGATGTTCCGGGGGGATTTCGCTGACATGGGGATGACCTGGATCGAGGGGGTACTGAGGCCCCCCTGTATCATTGGAGACCCTGCCTACCCCCTCACCCACCGGTTGATGAAGGTCTACCCTGTTTCACGGACCCCTGCAGAGGTGCTATACAATACCCACCTGTGCTCCAGCAGGACCGTGGTGGAGCGAGCCTTCGGGGCCCTCAAGCAGCACTGGAGGAGTCTCGCTGGGCACCTAGACTACACTGTGGAGACCTCTGCCCTGGTGCTCAAGGCCTGCTGTGTGCTCCACAACATCAGCAAGACTGAGGGGGCAGCCCTGGAATACCCAGAACCCCACAGGTCCCCCGGTCCTGTGCCCCTGTACGTGAACTCTGAGAACCCCAGGGAGTACCGTTATGCCAAGCGCATCCAGGATGCCCTTGCAAGGCACATTGCCCAGGGTGCCCGCGTGTGAGGGGCTCCCCTCCCCAGCCCACCCACCAGAGTTCCTGGTGCCGGCCCCTACTGGGTTGTGGCCACCCCCCTTGTCACCCACATATGGGCCCTGGAGGCATATATGTGTGTATACATTTATTTCACCCACGTGTCCATATGATCCCTCCACCCCTGTAGTCCCCTGAACCCTCTGGTGCCCCCCTCACACTGCCCTCCCCCTCCCCCCATCCCCCCCTTCTTTTCCTGGGTCAGCCCCGTGAGCGCCCGGTGTGGGCCATGGATCCCTGGGAGCTCCCCTTCCCCCTGCTGTCTGTGTTCCCGGCAGTGTCCTGGGCCTCCTCCAGGTCCAGCAGGGGGGGGCAGTGGTTGGTTTTAGGGGGGGTGGGGCCTGGGGGGCCCCCATGGTGGCTGCACCCTCCTGAGGCTGGGGGGCACCGGGAGGCAGATGTGTGGCCCCTGGTGGAAGGGGGCTGGCAGGGGCACCTGCGCAGGGGCCAGGGGAGCCAAGGGACCTGGCATGGGGCCCTGGGCAGGCAAAGTGACCGGGGGCACAGCTGCCATCACATAGACGCATATTGTGCTACCGTGCAGGAGCAGGGAGGTCCCAATATCGTGGGACCTATCCATCTTCGCAGAGTGCTCCCGCACCATGCCTGTGATGGCCTACTCCAGCCTCCCGAGCGCCTCCACCTGCCTTCTGTGCTCCCGGCGCTCCCGCCTCCGCTCCAGGCGCGCCTCGGCCTGGAGCCTTTGGTCCCTTGCTTCTGCCCGCTCCAGGGACCACTCGATGGCTGCCTCCATCCGGTCCACGGCCGCTATCATCCTCTCCCCCTGTTCCTCCGAGGTCCAGACAATCTCCTCTGCCTGGTCCTCCCTCCTCCTGCGGACCCGTGCCCTGTGCTCCCTCATGTGCTGCGATGGGGCCACGGGCCCTGGGGATGCTGACTGCAGGGGTTGCCCTGAGGGTACGGGAGGGTTAGTCTGATCTTGACCCTGACCCCTGGTGACAATGGGGTAGGGGCCCCGCGGGTCCCCAGGCATCTCGCCAGGCCTCTCCCCATCCCCGGACCTGGACCCCTCTCACCCCCTCCAACTGTCCGGGGAACCCCTCTACCAGGCCGCCTGCCTCACCTGGTTCCTGTGCCTGCTGGTGGGTCTCCTCGGTGGCTGCCTGCTCACTTGCCGGACTCTGGTCCCTGGGTGTCCCGTGGCCTGTGGGCGAGTAGGGGGGGTTGTGGGTGTTTGGGTGTGCGGTTGGCCAACCTGGGACTGGGCCGCCTCCCACCTTGGTATTGAGGGGCTGGGTCTCATTCTGGAGCTAGGCCTGACCCATCCATCCCCCCCCATGGCCCCTGCCCCCGTGGGCCCGGTCCCTCCCCCCTCCGGGTCGCCCGCATATGCTCAATGTCGGTCTCGGATCCTTCCATGGCCGGCCCCTTGGTGTGGGAGCGGGGGTGCTCCTCCATCAACCACTGGCTGAGGGTGATGAGGGTGCCAGCCTCGGACTCTGCTTGCCCAGTTTGGGGGTGGGTGCTCTTCGGGCTGCTGTCCGGGGGGGGCCTGCAGGTGCCGGGGGACCCTGGGATTTCCTCCTGGGGGTCCGGGGCCCTGGAGCTCTTGTCTACCAGTGGGACAGCAAGGGGAGGGGGTACCTCATCCCGTTCCCTTCCCTGGACCACAGCGCTCCCGACGAGCCGTGGGGTGACTATGGACCCCTTCATATGCAGGATGCGGTCCAGGGCATCGTAGAATGGGGCGGTCCGGGATCCATGTCCTGACCACCTATTGTTGTCCCGGATGGCCTTGTACCCCCTCTTCAGCTCCTTGGCCATTGAGCAGCACTGTGCCACTGTGCGCTGATGACCCGCCGCCTCCATGTCCCGCACTATGTCCTGGTAGACATGCTCATTGCGCTGGTTGAGCACAAGCTCCAGCTGGAACTTCAGGGTCCTCCATATCCTAATGAAGTCCCGGGTCTCCTGGAGGCCCCACTGGCCCCCTCTGGGGTACGCCTTCCTCCTTCTTCTCCACTGTGGTTCGTCCTCCTCCTCCGCCTCCGCCCGGGTTGGTCCGGTGTCCTCCGGGGGCTCGTCCACTTGGGCGCTATTCCGTGTCTGTGGGAGGCAGGGGTTTAGGGTTTGGTGCATGTCCTGGCCCCTCGCGTGGTGCCCCCTTCCCCCTCCTCCCTGGTGGGAGCCTGGACTTGCCCCGTACACCCCCCGGTACCCCGGCTCCCCTGCACTTGTTTCCACTTACCCATTTCCTGGGTGCCTCCTCTGGCCCCGTTCTGCCTGATGTCCCCGGGGCATCGTGTCCCACCTGCTGCTGCGGGTGTTGTCCCTCCACCTCCTCCATGGTCAGCACAACCCCCGGCTCCCCCTCCTCCACCTGCACTCCCTCCACCTCTGCCCCTGCCTCCTCCTCCTCCACTGTTGCTCTGTCTCCCACTGCTCCCTTCCACCTCCCTCCTCGCTCCATCCCATCATGCTTCCCTGCAGCAGATTTCCCTTTAAATCTCCCTCCGGTGGTTGTGTTGTTGCTGGTTGCCTGGCAGCAATGCTGCATGCATTGTCCACGGCTGGGGATCATTTTCTTTGGTTCCGTCTGGGGATTGGTGTCCAGATGTTACTTTTTGTTGATTCCCGGTGGAGATCTCTTTGACCACACTTCCCGAAATTTTGCGCCGGGGAGCCCGGTAAGCATGGTTGAAATTGACCCCATGTGGGTATTGAGCGTGGTTAACATCTGGCAGCCGCCTAACAGACGTTCAGGGCTCTTTGGCCTCACCACGGGATTGAGCGTGGTTCACTGTGGTTGAGCGTGATCTCGTAATGTTTGAAAACACCCTCTATGTTCAGAAAAAGCAGGGTAAGAATCGAGTAGGGGGGAAATTAAGAGATTTATACAGAGGACTTACTGAATAGGGGGTTTGCTAAACTGGGATGTCTTAGATAAAATTGAATGAGAACTGAATCTCGTTAATACACCCACCAGTCCACCCTTGGCTTGGTTAAAGAAAAAGATCTGCCCACAAGTCCTTGTATGAGTGATTCATGGTAACATAAAGGCTCTCATATATTATAGCGATGGGCACTAATATAAGATTGTAGCTTGGTGAGATGTTGGGACCAAATAAAATACAAAGTGACTTGTGAATATTTTTAGATAAAAGTATGACTGAAACAAATATATCATTCCTTATTGACTAAATAGCACTATATATTACCAAGTGAATGATGTGCCAAATACCAAATGTGCCACGTTACCTGTGGCCTATCCCGGATCATGGCCAATCCAAGCACGGTTGGGGCCCGATCCCACCACGATCCTGGACCTCCGGGCGGCCGGAGGTCCAGAACCATGGTCATTGTCATTCCCACCAGTGATTCACTGGGGAGAACATCTGGCGGGAAACACAACAGACATAACAGTACAAACAGCCACCACAGGGGATTCACCATGGTTGACCGTGGTACCATTACGTCTGAAATTACCCCCACTCTTAACCTTAGGGGCAAGGGAGGGATACAAGTTTAAATCAATCAATCAATTAAATTTAAAAGAGTAAAAAGTGTAGGGACCCATTTCTAATTTTCATTAACGTTCAGTTAATGGACTTGCATGCGAAACTTACTTTCAAACTCATTAATTCTACAAGAAGACTGTATGGAAGTTTAGCGTAAATGAGAATCATGCCCTAGATTTGAAATGAATGTTCCTCCCAAGAAATAAATTGACCAGCTCTAACTGGACTTATTCAGAAAGTCTAATGCTGTTAAAGGTGCCTGAATATTTATACCACAAATACTGCTTTCTAGTTAATGATGAAAGTCAAATTCTGACTATAATGAGGAAACCAACAAAATGCAGTCTAATAGCAACCTTGTTAAACTCTCATTGAAATATCACCTGCTGCTAAGTGAACAGGGTTGGCAGGCATGAATTAGAAACAGTATCTGTTCTTCTTACCGACTAGAGGTCTTTATGATTGGATGATCATGCTGACAGACAAAGTTACTTAAGGACAAGTAAGTTTCCAACTAACTGCCAAAAACACATCTTCACCTTATGCTTCACTGAACGCAACCTTCAATTAGTTGTAGACAAAAAAGATACGAGATTCAGATAAGGTTTGGATAGATAGGGAGAGACTCAGGTGTTTTTACAAACAGGAATGAGTTAAGTGGATGTCTAGGCCAGTATTCACTTAGAGACAGCAGTAGTTGTTTTGATTTGACTTAGAGAAGGGAGATTGTGTGTAAGGCTGTAATGTGCTGCAAATCCCAAGTCAATGGGTATTTTCAGACATGACGTTGACACGGTGAACCACGGTGAATACCCACCTGTGGTCACCGTGTCCCGTACGTCTGTTTGCGGCACGCCAGATGTTGGCCACGGTCAATCGGCACATGGGGTTCGTTTGAACCACGCTTCCCGGGCTAGCCGGGGGAAGGTCCCGGGAAGCGTGGTCAAACGGACCCCGGGCCGTGGCCAAGGGAAAGTAACGTCTGGCCGCGTGCCACGGCCCGGGATCCCCGGCGGGATCCCGGGCCGTGGCACGA
>QEPC01007418.1:937740-950112 GCA_003113815.1 Sphenodon punctatus | reverse complement strand
CCCCCCCAATCTTGGGTGCTTGTGTGACCTGGGGGTTAGGGTGCCCCTGGACTGGGCCAAGTTGCTTCCCCGGGGGGGGTGCATGGCGTTGGACCTGCAGCACAGCTCCGCCTGTCCTGGCTGGCCTCCCTCTGCCCCTCTGTGACTGTGGGGCCACCTTTCTCCTCCTGTACCTTTTCCGACGGGCTTGCTGTGCATTGCGGGCCCCCATCGTGCCTTGGTCCCGGGGTCTGGGGCCCCCTTTCCCAAGACTGGCTATGTTGCTGTGGGGGCGCTTATGTGGACTGTGGTGCTGTGGGAGTGTGGGTTGCTACAGCCTGTGACCTGCCCTGCCCCTTTGCGGTGCCCCCCTCTTCCCTCTCCCCCCCCCCCTGCTCCCGTTGTTCCTTGTGTTTTTGTCCGGGCGCCCCTGCCCCCCTTCCCGACCTTTCCCTTGCGTGTGTGTGCAAACGCGTGTGTGTGTGTGTGTGTGTGTGTGTGTGCCTGGTCGTGTGGTCGTGCTGTGTGTTTCGCTGTGGGTCCGCTGTGTGTGTGCGTGCTGTGTGTGGTACCTGTCAGCCTCTTCTCCCTCTTCCCCCCTCTCTTCCCGTTTCCCTTGTGTGGGCATTGCCTTTCATGCCTTTTGGCTTCGTTTGCCCTCAGGCGACCATGTGTGTGTCCCGCCCCTGCCCGGTGTCTTCTGGGATTTTTGACCACGGCTGGGGATCGGCGTCACGTCTGTTGTGCTGCCCTGGTCTGTGATGTGTCAGCCCGATTCCCAGTCGTGGTCCTGGTCTCGTCACGTCTGTTTGGGGCTTTTATTCACCCCGGGCCGTGGTTGTTTTGTTCACCCCCACTGGGGATCCACTGTGGTGAACCGCCCGCCCATAACGTCTGAAATCACCCACTGTTTGTGTGGCATCTGCCAATCCATCACATCCATATCCAATGCGTGTACACATGCCCTGCCACAGCATGTGTCATAACACAAAGAAGGAAAGGAAAGTACTGGCAATGCTGTGTGTACTGGAGTTAAAACAAACAGCTAATTTCATATTCACAAATATTTTTCTTCTTTTGGGATAGTCATATCAATAATATCCAGAACTGAAATGGATATTCATTTGGTATTTTGATTTTGATACTTCAATTTTTCTGTTTTGTTTTTTTCAGCCTCTTTGATTCAAATATTAATTGATTTTGCCAGATATCTATGCTAAAATGACTAAAAAATAAATAAATAAACAAATCCAGAAAACTGAAATGAACATCCAAATGATGGGAGGATGAATACTGATTTGTATCACTCTGTCAGAACTGATTTGAAGCGTGCAAAATAATTGAATGCAATATTTGCCTCAGATATTCATTTCAGTTCTACTGTGTATATATCTGCATAAAAAGACTTGACACATTGCTGACCTTGTGAAAGAGCATGAAAGAAGTAAAGAGGATATATTCAATCCCATACTTCTTTTGCTTTCCTAATACAACATACTTTTTAGCATACATGTCACACTGTTTTCCATTCATGTAGATTTTTAGCCAAGTTAACCTATGCCAGTTTCAGTCCAACCTCTGAGTTTAGTCCCAAGAGTCCTTTTTGACAGGAATTGGAAATATGCATTTAAATATAAGCTTCTTGACTACTTTTAATCATACTTTGTATGCAGGGGTTGAGGACTTGACTGTTTGGCTAGTTCCTTTAAAAATATGCAAATACCAATAATATGCATGAGAGAGCGATATGTGGTATAGCAAGACTAGAAAATAGCTTGTCTTGAGAAAGATGTGCCTGTGAAGTAGCTAGCTGGGCAAATGAGTTCATTTATGTTGCAGAGTGGGTGATGGGAAATGCAAGAAGTGATGGCATAGGTATGTGTAAGCCCTTTAAATACTGAACTTCCTTTTGGGAATGAGATGCACACTGTTTTTAAATAACCACACTATACCATTCTGAAATTGTTCTTACCTGACATGTCAGAATGACGTCATCATAGGGTGTTTTCAGACGTGACGGGGCGGCTTTCACCCTGGCATGGAATCACCCTTCTGATTCCCCACCAGAATCAGCCCGTCACGGCCAGCAGACGTAATGGCCGATCCCGGCGGGGAATCTGGGGGGGCGGGGCTGCATGGCACAACGTGCGACTGCACGGCCCCACCCCCCATGCTCCCCCGGTTGCCCGCCCTCTGGGAGATGGTCAAGCGCAGTGGCCAATCAGGCCACTGCGTCTGATTCCCACCTGTGGTCCGGGCCACAGTCCGGAATTGGCGCCGGTAACAGATGTTACCGGCCGCTGATTTCGGGCCGTGGTTCAGCTAACCATGCTTTCAGAGATGATCCCAGGACCATCCTCGAAAGCGTGGTTATTTTGATTCCCACCAGTGGTTCACTGTGGTGAACATCTGGTGGGAATCAAACAGATGTTACGGGACCGTTCCCCACCACAGGCTATTGACTGTGGTTGAGTGTGATCTCGTAACGTCTGAAAATACCCATAATTAGGGCTGAAACCAATAGTAAAAATTTTACTCATGAGTATTTTCGAGCTTCCAAGGACTGGCTCCAAGTGTTTGGCTGGTCCTCAGAAACTCAGACGAATACTTGGTACTTGGTAAAATACTTGGTAAAAGAAAACAAAGAAAGAAAAGAAAGAGTATTTTCTGAATACCGAATCCCCTTATATAGAGGAATGAAAAGACCCATATGTTGGTCAGAGTACCGGACAGAGTGCCGAATACTGAGTACCAGACTGATTCCTAGGTTACTTGGTACTTGGTAAAATGGAATTGAATACTGAGATACGCTATAAAGAAAGAGTAATTTTGAATACCATGTTTCAGCACTACTCATAATCAGTCCGCTTTCTGGAACTTGACAACCATTGTTGTGACAATAGAGGTATTCCTTTCCTGGTGGTCTAAATGATTATAACATTCTATGGTCTGACTGGTGATGGAGTTTAAAGTGAGCAGGACAGTCAACCTGCTATATAATGGTTGAGCAGTACAGATGGTAAAAATGACCTTTGTATAACATTATTGATACCATTTTTTGCAAAACATTGGAAAAGGTGTTTTACAAAAATGGTCTAAAACCCAGAAGTAGGGCTGCATTGAATAGTAAAGATTTTATTTGCGAGTATTTCCAAGTTTCAGAGGATTGGCTCCAAGTGTTCATCTTCGGTACTCGGTAAAATACTCAGTAAAATAAAACTGAGTACCTAATATTTTCCAAGTACTGAGTATCGAGTAGCTTTACATAGGGACATCAAAAGCCCATATGTTGCTCATTTGATGATTTTCTGAGTACGAAGTACTGAGTACAGGGCTGATTCCTCAGTTACTCAGCAAAATGGAGCCTAATACTGAGCTACTCAATAACAAACAAGTAGTTTCAAATACCGAGTTTTAGCACTACCTGGAAGCAAACCAGAAGTGTCAAATTTTTTAATGTTCCAACTGTATAGACAGTCATCTTTATAATGACATGAAAACCACTATAATATTATAATGTATAATCTAAAACCAGCCAGAGACTGAAGACAGGAGGAACCCTCCAAATGAGGCTTATTTAAATATTTATTTTATTTAACAAATTTTGTTATCCCATCCCTCCTGCTCCAGGCAGCTTGGGCAGCTGACATATAAAAACAATAAAACAGCAAGTTAAAATACAATAAAAGAGAAGGCAAAAACAATAGATCTCCCTGCCCCCTCCCTAACTCACAACCCCACACCCTAAACTCTATTTACCCTGCCAAATGCCTGGCGGAACAGCCAGGTCTTAGTTGTACGCTGCAAGAAAGGGAGGTCTGGGGTCATCTGAGGCTCCACCGGGAGGGAATTCCACAGCCGAGATACGGCCACTGAGAACGGCCTCTCCATAGTGGCCCGCTGGGCCACATGGGGAACCTCAAGGAGGCCGCTCCTGGCTGACCGCAGGGGTCGCTCCAGAGCACGGAGAGTAAGGAGGTCCTGTAGGTAAGTCAGGCCAAGGCCATGTAGGGATTTATAGGTCAACACCAACACCTTTATTCAGGCCCGGAAGACTATAGGCAGCCAGTGCAGAGCCTGGACCACTGGTGTAATGGAGCACTGTGCACCATGCCCAGAGCACCATGAGGTGACCTGACCCCGTAAGGAGACAGGCCGTCGCATTCTGCACTAGCTGCAGTCTCTGGACCATCACCATGCATAGCCCCATTTAGAACATGTTACAATAGTCCAATCTCGAGATAATGAACGCATGGATGATGGTGGCCAGGTCGCTATCTGAAACATATGGCTGAAGCTGATGTACCAGGTATAATTAGCAAAACATACTCCTCAACACCGACACCACCTGGAGATCCATGAGGAGCTGTGGGTTGAGGAGCACACCCAACTGCGAACCTGGGGAACCAGCGGAGGGCGAACCCCGTCAATGACGGGAGCCACCACATCTGCCGCCTTACCCACCAACATCACCTCTGTCTTGTCGGGATTCAGTTTCAGTCGACTTGCCCTCACCCAGTCTTCCACAGCTGCCAGACACTGGGTAAGCACTGAGACTGCTGAAGGTTTGTACTTCAGTTTGTGTATATATGTAGAGGATACTGGGGAGCACAAAGTTGGCACTGCCTTTGTGTGTGGATGGTTGTGGGGGGAGTGAGTTGAAGACTAAGGCATTTTTGGACAAGACACTCCACCCACTACCCTCCCACCCAATATACATGTTGCAGGGCTGCAGTGTTGCCCTATGGGTACCCTGTAATATAGTGGATGGAAGGTGGTTGGGGAGTGTCTTGTCTAAAAATGCCCTAAGTAGACCAGCAAGACTGCAGCACTCTAATGTAATGGACAAGTTCCCTAGTAGTCTCCACACTTTCATTCGTGCTTATTCTTATAGTCAAATTTATTAATTTTAGGGCTAAAATTAATTGAGCTTTCCTAATCTGAAAACGGAATGAGGATTCATTTCCATCAATTAATGTCTGAATTCAATTTTAATGAATTTGAATAATGAAGTTCTATTTGGATTAGCTTGATATTTGATTGGATAAATGAATTTTAATGGTTTCATACACCATGCCTTGCACCATGTTACCACAATCAACCAATCACAAGTTACTGAATGATCAGCTATTGAGTATCAAAACATCGCAAAAATTCCACAATCCCTTGGAAAACATCACAAATGGAATATGAATTTTAAATTTTGCAAGTACAAGTTCATAACACTGAAGAGGCTTGAATTATTTCAAAACTTTTTTCAGTCAAGTCAACTTCTTTTATTTAAGAGTAAGATAGCTCTTAACCACAAATTGAACATGTATGATTTCTGCTGGCTAACTTTACTGTGTAATACATTTGTGTATGTGCAGAAGAACATAGTCAGATACAGAGAAATAGGCTTCCAATGATATGCCCGTCTACGTCAGATTGCTAAGTAACTCTTTTGAAGTATTTCAGTTTGCACATCTGGGTGAAAAGGAGGCATAACTCAGTTTGTTCTGCACACCAAAAACCAGATAGATTAATAATAGATGAATGAAGCTATTCATATGGCTGTCTTTGTGACCTATTATAAACACCCTACTCACAGGCCAGATTTGCGTGACAGTCCTCCCAATACAGCCTAACCCTATGACCACCTGATAGTCATGTGGACTCAAATTATATTTCTATTGCCACTGCAGTCTAAGCCTTGCAGTCTCACATAAACAGTCTATTTACAAGGCAGCTTTGGTGTAGACTTAAGCTAGACACTGAGGAGTTTTACAGAGAAATGGAAATTGAAGAATGTGGCAGTGTAAATAGAAATAGCAGGGGGAGATAATAGTATGAAAATAAATATTAGATATAATCTACCCTGAAGAAATGCAAGTAAGAAGTTAGATGGGGGCAACCAATTTCAAATCTTGTCTCCTGTGCAAATATCAGAACCAGAGAACCACATTTCTTCAGCATGCAGAGTTTAGATCTCTCCAATCAGTGATAGAGTTGACAATGGAAAAAGCACTGTGAAAACAGTTTGTTGAGGAATCAGACATGGGTAAATTAATGTCAGCATTTAAAGATTAAAATTTCTTTCGTACATTCAGGTGTAATGAGTTATGCTGCAGAAGCAAGGGTGCCAGTTCTTAAATTTGCCCCAGTAATGAATAAGTGCCCTTCACCGCCCCTGCAACAACAGGCTAAGAAGTGAGGGAATTTGTCCCACTCCCGCATGTTGCAGGAGGAGCAGGGACACAAGCAGCAGCAATCCAGGAGCCGGAGCAACTGCGCGCCGGCGGGAAAAGCTCCGGGAGGTTGCCTAGCAACAAGTGGTTCCAGGGATTGTCTCGCGTTGTGAGACTTTGCAGTTTGAGGGTAGGGCTGAGCTTACTGCCTTGCTTAGCAGTTCTATGAGTGGGCAGGGAAGTGGAGATCGGTAAAAGGGTGCGGGATTCGGACGGAACCTGTTCAAGCGACGTGGAGTGAGCAGAAGGGGTGCAGATCCAGAAAAAGGCCTTTCAGGAGGTGAGGGAAGTGTCAGTCCGGCAGGAGGAATTACAGCAGTGGGTAAAACACATTGTGAAACACCTCCCCCCACCCCCCTACTCACTGGGACTGGGGATCCTAATTGGAGGTCGGCGGCACTTGAAACTATGAGGGGCACGGAGACACGTTCGAGGAAGGATAGTGTTTTGGGGGTAGAGAGAGGTGCAGGATCAGTAGGCAATGTCCAAGGCCCAGGGAAAGAATTCCTAAAGGGGGAGTGGGTGAGGCACAGGAATGCAGGGAGCTTCCAGGCGCCCTCCACATGAAGTAGGAGGGAGGGAAGACAAAAGATTGGTCCTTCTAGTGTTGGGCATGGGGTGATCAGGCGGTCCACCCGAAGGAGAGGGCGGTGGGGTGGGAGGCATGGTCCTGATTTGGCTGATCAAAGGCAGAGTCAGGAGAATATGCCACTACTCTTGTCTTTACAAGAAAAATTAGGCGGGTGCGAGGAAATGATACAGCACCTCCCCACCACAGTGGTGGGGTTAGTGGAATCTGGTGCTTCAAGAGGGATTGATGATCCCCACACTGTTATCACCCTGGGGCATCCTGAGGTTTAGAGTGGGGAGGAGCATGAATTAATTGAAGATCTTCCAGGCGAGGAAGTGAGGGTCCAACATGAGTTCATTAGCAGTGGTCAAGAAAGGGAGCAAGGGGTGGGGAGGAGGAGGGTTTCCTCTTCTCATTCCATGGAAGATGCACCAGAGCCCAGAAGACTGAGGAGACAGCTAAGTGAAGATGGCCTATGATTTCATTAGAACAGGTCCTGCAGAGGCCTAAATTTTCACAGGATTATGTCCTTATATGGGTTAAAATCTACATACTGCTTACTCCAGAGATGTCCTGCTGACTTCCATGGAACTGCTTTCAAGTAAGAAGTTTGAGGATTTCAGAAGTGACAGCGGAGCACCACAGTCATGACCCAACCTGGGTCAGGAGCCTGTCACCAACACGATTCTGACCGAGTCGAGTGACAGAACAAATGTGCCAGCAACTCGGCCACTGGGAAGGGTAGTGAGCTGCACAAACATGAAGCAGTCTGACCCCTCCCCTGTGATGCACCCAGTGCCCCACCCACTGTGATGACAGGCATCCATGGCGGCTAATAATGGCCACCATGGCAGCTGGCCATGGCAGACCCAATCTGGTCTAGGTCACAGTGGACCATAACAAATGTTATAGCCTACTGTGGCCTGCTTTGGCCCAGTCAGGTGAACGGTAGTCGGTAGCCCAGACTGCGACCCTGGAGGTCTACAGGATCACAGCCGGGGATCACCGCTAACACACCCAGAAGCAATCCCAGGCGAACATCTGGCAGCACAGCAACAAACGTGTCAGTGGCTCATGGGCCAGAGTGGGCTTTAGTGTTAGTGGGGGAAGGGACAGGGTTCTGTCACTCACCCAGACACCCACACTCAGACCTAACTTCCCCCTGCTCTGACCAGCATAGTACTGGAGTAAATGCCCGTCAGGATAGTGTGTGGGCCTATATAGCCTCTCAGAGACTAGGCCCCTATCATCATAGGGCACAGAGCAAGGAGGAAGGCCATAACCCCAAGTGTCCCTGATAATCCACACACACTCGCAGTCACACTGGGAGGGAAGGGCAGGACAGATCATGCGACTGGTGTGGGAAGTAGGACAAGGCCCCCAGAACACAGGCGGGGGGGGGGTCAGGACATTCATACAGAGAAGGGGGAAAGAAGCCCAGGGGCGAAGAGGGGAAGAACACCCAGACACGCACCCACCAGCCAGCAACCACGCCCTACTCACAATCCATGGGAAGAAATGAAGGAAGGGACACAGTCAAAATACAGTCTCAGTAAGCTCAATAATCACGCGAAGTGCACAACACACAAACAACAAGTCACTTATCTCTCCAAACGGGGGGGCAGCTTCTCATTCTGATTACCGGCGCTTGGCTAAAGCTCAGTGCTGGCTTTTTACTTCTGAGGCCCCGCCCCCTGCCATGCCTGAAGTCGCGCCGAATGCTACAGCAGCCCAGGTCACGCCCTCATGCTCTGCGCCACACCTGGAAGTGCGGGCGCTTCACCATCCAGGACATTGGCTGCCTTGGCAACCGTTGATGCCGGCGGTTCTGGGGAACGCTGCGGCGGGCAGCACTACAGGAGCAGTGGGAGCATCCCAGGATAAGGGGGTCCCAGGGCACAACAAGCCCCGCCCCCTAACACTTAGCAGGCCACTGTCATGTTTGTTAACCCCTACATTGCACATCTAAATTGCACACTGACATAGATGAGGCACTGCTAAAATTCCCTAGTAGTATGCGTAAGACATCTGTTTTCTGAAATGGTTCTTTGGAGCAATCATTTTACTGTTTAGAAAAGGATCTTCCAGGAAAGCATATCTGAGTTCTCTTACCACCTGTCTTTACACTGGCATAATGAAGTTTGATTTTTCTTGCTTGTGACATGCTATAGATGGCTCATAGCTAGAGCAAGGTGATCAAGTAGGCTTTGATTTTTGTTTAGAGTGCTATTAGCACAGAAGCAACTACCATGTTCTCACAACATTTTCCCCATTGCTTTAGAAGCCAGCAGTGTGTCTCAGTCAGCTGGCTTTAAGATACTTGTGATTATTTACAAATCCCCACATAACCATGATCCATTCTATTTTAGAAATTGTTATAACCCTATTGTCCCTGATTGTACACTCAATTTTGAAGATTGCTAGTCTGTTAGTGATCATGAAAAGCCATCTAAGCTCAGTGGGAGCCAGGCTTTCAAAGTTTCAAAGTGGCTTAGCTTTCAAACTTCAATTCTTCAGTCATTTGGAAGTTTGGCATTATTTCTTCCACACAAATTGTAAATATTACTTGTTCTACTTTGCTTAGCTTTCATTAGAGGTGTCTGAAACCCTGAGATTCCCTTGGATGACTATAAATGCTTTAACTAACAGCAAAAATGGGGAAGAAAAGTCTATCCTTTTGTAAAAAAAACAATTCATCCTGAAAACCTTCAGACCTGTTTCATTGTGCTACAATGGGTGATTTCAGACGTTACGGGCGGGCGGTTCACCACAGTGGATTCCCGGTGCGGGTGAACCAAACAACCACACCCCAGGGCAAATAAAAGCCCCAAACAGACGTGACGGGACCAGGACCACAGCCGGGAATCGGGCTGACAGATCACGGCCCGGGGCAGCACAACTGACGTGACGCCGATTCCCAGTCATGGTCAAAACACCCAGAATCCACCAGGAAGGGGCAGGACACAGACATGGCCGCCTGAGGGCAAACGAAGCCAAAAGGCACACAAGGGAATGCCCACACAAGGGAAATGGGAAGGGAGGGGGACCGGGACCATGGATGGTAATCGGGCTGACAGATCACGGACCGGGGCAGCGCAACAGATGTGACGCTGATTCCCAGACGTGGTCAAAACACCAAGAATCCCCCAGGAAGGGGCGGGACACAGGCATGGCCACCTGAGGGCAAACAAAGCCAGAAGGCACTAAAGGGAACGCCCACACAAGGGAAACGGGATGGGAGGGGGGAGACGGAGAACAGCCGCACAGGTACCANAGGGGCAAGGCAGGGCACCGCCAACAGGTACAACAAACCCCACAGCAGAACAGTCCCCACAGGTACCCCCACAGCAAAACACACAGTCCCGGAATGGGGGGGGGGCTGAAGCTTGGGAGCAAGGCATAGCGGGAGCCCGCAAGGCACAGCAAGCCAGCCGGGAAGGGTCCAGGAGGCACATGCAGACACCGCACCCCAGCAAGGGACCAATGGACGGCAGGCAGGAGAGGCAGTCCAGCACAGCAGGTCCAAGGATGGGTGGCACCCCCCTTGTAGGAGATCGGGAGGAGCAGTCCGGGGGCCCCAGAACCCCGGGGTCACAAAAGCAACCAGGGGGGAGGGGTGTGGCCCAGAGATGGGCCGGTTCCACAGTCGGGGCATCAGCATTCCGGGAAGCAGGCATCACAGCAGCACGACAGAGACATCAGGGAGGGGGCAGGCACTGGGGTCCAGCCCCCCGGGCAGGCCCGGAAGCCCACACGGGCCAGGACACAGGGGTGCAGGGAGGTACACAGGGGCTCACAGGCAGCCATTGGGGGCAGCTCGGGGCCCAGGCCCAGGGTGCCCAGCCCAATGAACCAGGTGGAGCCAATGGATCATGTCCCGGTGGTACCCCAACACAGACATATGGTGGGCGATCAGGTAGTAAGCCTCAAAGGGATCATGCACTGAGAGCCCCAACTGGACATCAGAATGGGACCAGACCGCGCCAGGGCCATCAGCTCCACCACAGATGGCTCCGATACACAGCAGGCAGCAGCAGGGGGCCAATGAAGATGCCCCAGCCCCAGAAGCCGGTGATACACCACCACATGGGTGTGCTGGTACCCACGCGCCCCATGAACGCAGCCAAAGTAGGACACGGCCAAGGCAGGTCCCCCCTCAGCAAGGCACAGCGAGTAGGCACCCAGACTGCACACCCACAGCGCACTCACGGTCTCAGCCCCGGACCAGGGCACATGCAAACACCTATTCTCCGGGATGCGCCCATCAGGGAAGCGGACCAGCCCCAGGGTCTCGGCATGCAGCCAGAAATCATGAGCACTTGCCTCATAGCCGAGGTAGTGGAGTCGAGAGCTCACGCTCGCGAAGGCAGATGAGCGGCTGTCTGGCCTGCCCAGGAGCAGCTGCACGGCAGGGCTATGCCACAGGTCACATAGGGACATGGTCTTGGTGTAGGTCCAGGTACGGGGGGCCCCATGGGGGCCAGGAAGTGAGAGCCCCATGGATGGACACGCAGCCATGGTCCAACTGCCCGGGGAGATGAGCACCAAGCTTAGGGGGCCTCACACACCTTCCGGGGCCAAGGGGCCTCACGGGGGTCCCAAGGACAGGGAAAGCAGCCATGGGCTGCAACATTGTAGCACAACAGAGCGAGGCATGGGGTGCGGACCCAGCACAGCTGCACAACACAATAGCTCTCACATACCAACTAATCAGCCCTCCAAGGTCACAGAGCATCAAACATTTTGGGGGGGGTGTTTATGGCTGCTCACATCCAGCTGCACAAGGAGCGCACGGAGACACGTGCCCATGCAGGGGGGGCCCGAGTGCTCGCCCCAAGACCCCTGCACCCCAATAGGTGCTGGCGCACCTGCCCAACCAAGGAGCTACATAACTATTCTACATCCCCCCGGGGCCACCACCACCATGGAGCGGGAAAGGGCATGTGCCTACTGGAGACAGATTGTGCTCACAGTCGTGTGGGTCCTAGACCACACGGAGCAGCAGCACCTACCGACACCGGAGGTGCACAGAGGCACCCATCCGCAGGCATCCCTGGCTTACAGAGCTGTAAGGGCCCGTGGGGTCCACCATGGGCGCATCAGGCCCGCTCTGCCTAGGCATGTCACCTGGGGGCCTGAGGGGTGCGGGCCCTCCTCCCTGGACCACCCCTGGGGGTTCCTATGGTCAGTCCCTGCATGGACGTGGGTGCCCCGCCCCCCTGTCACCCACATACGGGACCAGGAGCCACTGTACCAACACCTTTTATTTCACCCATGTGTACATTGTCACCCATTCCCTCAGATCCGGTTGTGCCCTGTCACCACTACAGACCCCCCCTACACCTCCCTCCCCCTCCCACCCCTCACCCCACCCCCTGTCTCCTGGGACAGCCCCGTGCGCGCCCAGTCTGGGCCATTGAGCTCATTGAGCTCACCTCCCCCTCGCTGTCTGAGCTGGTAGACGTGTCCCAGGCTGCCTCCTGGTCTGGATGGGGGGCCCCTGGTTGGGGGGAGAGGGGGGCTGGGACCCAGGCCCCCCCATGGCAGCTGCACCCTCCTGGGGCCAGGGGGCACCGGGAGGCGAATGCGCGGCCC
>QEPC01007418.1:924314-935905 GCA_003113815.1 Sphenodon punctatus | reverse complement strand
GGTCGGGCCCCCCTCGCGGGGCGCCCCATTCCCCCCCAGGGGGTGGCCGGGCATTCCCCTTGCCCCCCCTTGTCGCCCCTTTGCCCCCTGTTCCCCAGCCCTTGCTCCCCCTTACCCATTTCCAGGGTGCCTCCTCCTCCGCCGGCCCAGCAGTTGTCCCTGGGGTGTCCTGTGCCGGCTGCTGCGGGTGTTCGCTCCCTACCACCTCCATGGTCAGCGTGACCCCCGGCTCCCCCACCTCTGCCTGTACTTCCTCCTCCTCCTCCACCACCACTGCCCCGTGCCTCCTCCTCCTCCTCGCCCCTCGCTCTCTCCTCCGCCACCGCTCTCTTCCTCCTCCCTCCTCGCTCCATCCCACCACGTTTGCCTGCTGCGGTTTGCCCTTTAAATCTCCCTCCGGCAGCTGTGTTGATGCCGGTTGCCTGGCTGCACCGTTGCGTGCATTGCCCACGGCTGGGGATCATTTCCTTTGATCCCGGGCAGTGTTTGCCATTCAGACGTTACGTTTGGTTGATCCCCGGTGGGGATCTCATTGACCACGTGTCCACGGGATTTGGTGCGGGGAGCCCGGGAAGCGTGGTTGAAATTGACCCCGTGTGGGTATTGAGCGTGGTGAACATCTGGTGGGCGCCGAACAGACGTTCAGGGCTCTTTGGCCCCACCACGGGATTGAGCGTGGTTCACGGTGGTTGAGCGTGATCTAGTAACGTCTGAAAATACCCATTGTTACACTGCAATATGTTCAATAAAATGCAATATTTCAAAAGCTGGAAAAACAATACTTTGTGGCACTAGAATTGAGAGATGCTATTTATTCGCATAGTAAGAAAAGTGTCTGATCTAAAATGCAAATAGGAACTGAAACTGAGAAGGTTTTTCTACTTTTAAGGCACCTAGAGGAACGCAGTTATGACCAAAGACATCTTAATGCTTAAACAAGAATATCCTCTCTGCCTCAGATATGTTAACTTCTGCTTCTGTTGTTGTTGTTGTTTTTATTGAGAACTTTATGGTAGATTGCAATAACATTATTACCTATACATTTTTAGTAATTCCAAATGAGTTTTTTTACATTCCTTAGTAGAATCTTAACATTGATACATTTTTTAATAGATAATCCTCTCAAACTTCTACCCACACACTGTATTTCTGTAAACAAAATCTTGAATTTTATCTTCTTTTGAAATCCCAAACTAAAAGAAAGACACGTCCTTTGTAAATAAAAAGAAAAAAGAGAGAGTTCTGGAAGACACGCAGACTGCAGCTTTCAAACCACTTACTCCGGTGGGACTACTCTGGAATAAGTGGTTTGAGGACTGCTCTCTTTATGTAGTAGGCTAAAATATATAACATTTTTATGGAACAACTAAAACATTAACTTCTGAATGGAACCCAGTTTATCAGCAAAGAAATAACCCAAATTAATGGGAACTAAGGGGCAATGACAACTTAGGCCTTCATTCTGAAAACCTTCATGCCTACTTAACTTTACCATTGTGAGTAGGAACATTGATTTCATTGATTACCACATGATGTTAAAGAAGCCTAGCTTCATGCCCAGCAATCTGTAAAGACCTATGCTAGGGAGAATATACATTTACCTGTTATTGTAATTTCAAGAAGTAAGAAATAAACGGTGCATTATTTAAAACTCCCATGTTACTGTGAGCAAACAAAAATGGAGAGCATGCCATTTTAAAGAGAAAACAATATTTAGTATTCTGACCACTGAGTACCACAATAGATAAATATTTCAAAGAGAAAACTAAGACTGCTTTTATACGAACGGCCGGTCACAGCATGTTCTTCAACACACTTCCTGAAAAGCCCCATGGGGTGTGTTTAGACACACCAGAAGTAGCTGGCCACCATAGGAATCACCGCTTGTGTGGTCTTTTTGAAGGTGCATTTTGGAAACTCCAAGGCTTCCAAAATTCACCTCCAAAAGACTGTGCAAGCAGCGAGTCCTACGGCGGCCTGCTACTTCTGGTGCATCTAAACGCACCCCGCAGGACTTTCCAAGAAGCGCATTGAAGAGCGCACTGCATCCTGCCACTGGTATAAAAGCAGCCCAAGTCTACAGTATGCAAATGAAGCCTAATGGATGAGATATTGTTCTTGAGTCTAGGTGACCAGGGTTCAAGCCCTGTCTTAGCCATAAAGTCAGTGGGTGGCCTTCGGCAGGTCACCATCTTTTGCCCTCAGTTCCCCTTCTGTGAAATGGAAATAATAATGACTTACTTCACAGGGTTGTTGTGAGGGTGGGGGTAAAACTAGAGAAAGATTGTAAAATACTTGAATGTTGGGGGTGCAATCCCTTGCTTACTGAAGTTAACGACAAAAGGACCATTTACTTTAATGTTGGAGAATTGTCCTGAGGGCTATATAAATGAAAATAAAGCACTGATTCAAGTATGTGTTTTTACTTTTCCCATAATGGCCGTACAGTTTCTGATCTCCCACTTCTCATCCTGGAAGGAATCCTGTATAATGTGTTAAAACGGGTCTAGGGATTAAAATTAGTAGCTGTATGGGACAGTCAAAACAATAGACTTAATATTAATCTGGGCTTTAAAAGCCATTAGAAAAGTTTGCAATAATAATCTACTTTCCATTCTACCTGATATTTTCCCTCATTATTTTTAGGTGGTTTGCTAATGATTTCTCTTTCTCTTCTAATGATTGCTTTCCGCTCTCCAGAACATCCACTTTTTAAAAATGTTAACGACTCTACTTTTCTCCATCAGTTTGTATCTTTGTTATTTATATTTGACACGGCAACAATTTCCCCATGTTGTTTTCATTTATGCACACCTGTCTTGTTCGTTCAAATCTAATTTTGACTTACTCCCAACCTGAGGAAGAGTCATCTGTGACTTGAAAGCATACCCTTACTAACAGAAGTTGATCCAAAAAAAAAGATATCATCTGAACTAGTTTGTCTCTGTGTAAATACATGGCTATTTATGTATTTATTTATTTATTTATTTATTTAAAATGGGCAACTTTAGATTTCTATAGACTCCAAGTGATGGTGTATTTACCAAATTCCCAGTGCTCTAATCTGATGTTTATTCTATCCACAAAGTTTAAAAAGGTGTATCTTATTTCCAATTTGAAGTTTGCTGACTTACACTTTAAGTCTTGGGATCCCATTAAAATTTGCCTTCTGGATTAAAATGTTTAATTTAGTGCTGTTGAACATTTTTACCAATGACTTGGATGACGGAAGTGGAGGGAATATGTACCAAGTTTGTTAATGACACAAAGGTGGGAGGCAGTTGCCTAGCTAACATCTTGGAAGATAGAATTAGAATTCAAGATAATCTTGACAGGCTGGAAATCTGAGCTGAACATAACAAAAGGAAATTCAGCATTGATGCATGTAAACATCTACATTTAGGAAAGAAAAACCAAACACACAAGTACAAGATGGAGGATAGCCGGTTTAACAGCAGCACATGGGAAGAGAATCTAAGAATTATGATTGATCACAAACAGAACATGAGTCAGCAATGTGATGTTGCTGGGGGGAAAAAAGGAAGGAAAAAAGTTAATGCAATTTTACGTTGCATTAGCAGAAACATTATTCCAAGTCATGGCAAATAACAACTTGCTCTACTCTGTTTAATGAGACCTCGCCTAGAGTACTATGCCCAGGTAGGGGCGTGTCATTTTAAGAAGGACATTGACAAGTTGGAACATGTTCACAGGAGGTCAACAAAAAAGAAATATTGAAAGAACTGGGTATGGTTAGCCTATAGAAGAGAAGACTGGAACAAGTTGCCTAGTAATCTCCATTGCTAGAGATTTCAAAAGATTCTGAACAGCCATCTTTTGGGATGGTGTGTCTGTCGACTTCCTGTATCAAAGCAGGAGGTTGGACTAGATATAAACCCTTGAGATCTCTTCCCCCTATGATATGTTGGGTAAAAACAGATGTGACATGAGCATTCTGTGGCCTACTTTGTCCAGCTTTGTCCTGGAAGTGTGTGCAGGCACTGCCAGATATTGACCTGGGATTGCCTTTGGCCATCTCGGTGGCTAATCTGAGCTCTGAACTCAGAAAACCTCTGAGGTCACAGCCCAGGCTAATGCTCCCTGCCACCAGGCCAAAGCAGGCCACAGCAGGCTATTGCATTTGTTCCCGGCCTGCCATACTGGCCTGGGTTAGGGTTGCCATATCAGGTCATTATTGGCCACCATGGCTGCGCATCATGGTGGGGGAGGGGGCACTGGATGCAGCGCAGGTGGGGCCGGTCACACATTCTTGGTTCTTCTTGCCGTCGCCAGGATGCACAGGTGGTGGAATGGTGGGTTTGTTTGTACAGCACCCCAAGCCAGCCTGGATCATGTCCACCAGTTTCCCTTCCCAGGCCGGGTCAGACCATTAATGTGCCACCATTACGTGTGTTTCTACCCTATGGTCCTTTTCACACAGACACTCCAACACTGTTAAAATGGGTGTTACATTTTATTATACATGCTGCAGGGCAGCCATAGAGCACACCTGCAGCCCTGCAACATGTATAATAAAATGTAACACCCATTTTAACAGTGGGTAATTTCAGACCTGATGGGCCCTTTGGCCCGCCACGCTGAACCATGGTCCGGGATCCCTTTCAGATCCTGGACAGGAATCTGCCCGGTTGTCCTTTAGACGTGCTGGCAGATTCCTACAGGGGATCGGGGAGGGGGTGTGGCTGCATGGTGCAACGTGCAGCCGCACAGCCCCACCCACCCCGGTGCTCTCCCAGCCGCCTGCCCTTTGGGAGACAGGCAGGTGCACACCTGATCCCGCATCGTGGTCTGGGCCACGATCCGGAATTGGCCAAAGTAACAGACATTACTTTTGGCCAATTTCGGACCGTGGTCCAGCTAACTATGATTCTGGACCTCTGGATGGTCAGAGGTCCAGAATCGTGGTCAAAATTATTCCCACCAGAGGTTCACCATGGTGAACCTCTGGCGGAAATCATCCAGACATTACGGGACTTTTGGTCACCACAGGGGATTCACTGTGAGTGACCATGGTCTCGTAACATCTGAAATTACCGAGTGTTAGAGTGTCTGTGTGAAAAGGGCCCATGATTCTGGATTGGTTGGGTGCTACTTGCTTTATGGCCTTTCTCTTGAAAGTCTCACTTATTTCTAAAAGACACTGCATGTTCTCAGTAGGATCAACAAGCTTGGTTCTTGTCAGATATTGTCTGTAACAGGGGGTTCAATAAACCCCTCTTGGGATGCTTTTGATGGAAGGTTATGTGGGACCTATGAGGCATGGAGAGAACAGCTAGTTCAACAAAGACTACAAGAGGCAATATGAAGGAGTCAAAAGGTCAAACCTCGAAATAATAGAAAAGATTGTGTGAGGTTGAGGACTAGGGGTTAAACTAAGGTTAAAAAATGGCATAGTGGAAAATAACTTTTGTGTTAGAGGAAGGAAGGTGATCAGAGTTAACAGGAGTGATGCAGAGGAAATAAGTAGGTTTTGCTGAGAGGAGGGAGATTGCATGCAGGACATGATAAGAAGTATTTGAGAAGGTCTAGTCAGTGGCCATCCATGAATTTCTGTATTGCAGTAAATAAACACTAAAATATACAGCATAATCTGATTTTATAGAGAGGTGTTTGTACTTTATATTTTGTTATTGTAGCTTAATTTGATAAACTGAAAAGATGTAGCATGAGTTTCACTGTGAGCTACAGTAAATATGGGAACCATTGTATGTACTCATTGAGTAACTCATAATTTCCCTTTGGGTTATTTAATACTTTCCCTGTGAAACAGTTGCTAAAAGGATGTCTAAAACATGGAATCTTTATGCTGAGAAATACAAATGAAGATCATTTTTGTACAGAAAATTAAATTTGTATCCTTTCTAGACTCCTTTGTATCCTTTCTCCATGAGAGCAGATGGGTGGCAGAAAGAAAAACAGTTGCTTTGAGATTTACAGTGGTAACTAAACTCTAAAGAGGCAGAGCATTCAACATCTAAATCTGCAAAACAAAGGTGGGAGCTAGCCTTTTATGATGCCTGAAAATGAAATGCTCTTTGAGGCATAGTTTATTTGGCTGTGAGTTAACTCCTGCAAACCTGCCGCCAGTTTCTGTCTTCTCACTGCATGGGAATTCCTCTTCATCTTGGATAACTGTTCTTTAAACAACTTCAAATCATTCCAACTATTATATTTTCTATTTATCCAAACAGATGCTCGCTTGAGTTTCACACATAATTTTACAGTAGAGGGAACATAAGGATTTCCCTTTTCTTTTAATTCTGCAGTGCTCCTTTGATCTGTTTTCTGAGCATCCGAACCCTGTAAATGGTGATTATAGAGCATATAGTAACATATTGCCTCTTTTACTTTAGCAGTTTTATTGCCTAAATATGAAACCTTAATACCCAGAGAAAAGTGGAATTCTGAAAATAATAATAAAAAAAAGTATTTAAAGGCATACTGGGAAAGGAATTTGCTACTTGCCTCTAACACTATATTTGAAATGCTAATGGTTTTTGCTAGCATGAAGTTTTATTATGATCTTTGTAGTTTGCATATTGATGCCTTAGATGTTGTAAGAGTTCCTTTTTTTTCAGCAGAGTTGTGTGGTTGCATAATTTGAATTGGCAGATGCAGAATAAAAACTACATAAAAAAACAAACATTGAGGCTTAAAGATCAGCCAGCATTTTTAATTCAATATCTTCTTCAACGTTGCTAATGTAAAATGGCAAAGCATTACTCTCAACTGAATTAGATCTATCCATATATCTGACAATTTTATTCATGGGACTGTCATCAAAACCACAAGAGTCATACTAGCATATAATAATAAATTATATTTAAAATCTTGATTGACTTTATTTGTAACAGATTTTCTTTTGGTTTCAATTTTGCTAATAATGATTTTTCATTTCAAAAAGACATCAAAAGGTCTGATATACTTTGTACTGTTGTTAATACAAAGTTGAGATTGAAACTTACCCTATAAGGGAACTAGCAGGGGATACTGACTCTTTCTTGCATGGCCAGACTAGTAAGGCTACCTAGCTGTCTGATTCAGTTAGTAGCAGAAGAATGCAGAGGCTGTATGGTGGTTGATTCTCTGAGCCATTGGGTAGATGAGGTATTTCATTAGCTCTTTTAAAGAAAGTGTGAGTGGGGATAAAGCGCATTCCTTCTTGTTTAAACCCCGACCATGTGCTGCTTCACCAGCACATGATTTGCAGGTACAAGGCCCCTGCACATGTCTAAAATGGCAGAGAGCAAACAATGCAGATGGAGACACAATTCCTCTGTTTCCCTGAGTAGAGGTTGCTGGCCATCTAGAGCAAGTTATCAACATTCAGGAAAACCATGCTAAAGTGACCTTTCTGCCCCAACAGAGGGTATTTTCAGACGTTACGAGATCACTCTCAACCACAGACAATCCCCTGTGGTGGGGAATGGTCCCTTAACGTCTGTTTGATCCCCGCCAGATGTTCACCACAGTGAACCACCAGCGGGGATCAAAATAACCATGCTTTCGAGGATGGACCGGGGACCATCTCCGAAAGTGTGGTCAAAGTGATTCCCGCCGGGGGTGAACACCCGGCGGGAATCACTGGGTGATTTCAGACGTTACGATATCACAGTGAACCACGCTCAATTCCGCATGGTGGCTGTGATCGTTTAACGTCTGGTGGGGGAAATGGATGTTTCCCCCCAGATGTTACCACGGCATGGGATTGCATTCAACACGTGAGCGGCCGAAGCGGCGGGACTGGAGGCCGCCGCATGTCAAATGCAATCCCATGCCGGGGTGAACCCCGGCGTCTCGTCTGGTCGGGCGCCATGGCCTGGGATCACCGGCAGGACCCCGGGCCGTGGCGAATCCGGCCCGACGCGGCGGCCACATTGGCCCCACCACCCGCCCGTCTCCCCAGAGGGTGGGCAGTGGGAAGTGTGGAGGGGGCGGGGCCGTGCGGCCGCACGTTGCACTGTGCAGCCCCACCCCCTCCCCAATTCCCAGCCAGGATCCCCCCAGCATGTCTGTTGTGGCATGACGGGGTGATCCCAGCGGGGAAGGAATTCGGTGATTTCGGTACGGGGCCAATGGGCCCCGTAACGTCTGAAATCACCCACTTTGTGCCCCCAACAGACATGATGTTACCACACTCAACCACGGCAGAATTCACTGTGGCTGAGGATGGTAACGTCTTGTCTGCCCCCTGACCACGGCCCGGAATTGGCGGCCATGCTCGCCGCCAATTCCGGGCTGTGGCCAATACCCCGAGGGGGCAGGGGTGTGCTGCGGCCGCATTGGCCGCTGCGCCCACCCATCTCTCAGAGGGCGGGTGGCCTCAGAAGTGTGGGGGCGGGGTTGTGCAGCCGCACGTTGCGCCATGCAGCCCCGCCCCCCTCCCTGATTACCCGGCAGAACCTGCTGGCTCGTCTGTTGATGGGCCAGTCTGATTCCGCCGGGGAATCATTTGTGTGATTCCGTGACTGGGCCAATAGGACCCGTGTCACGTCTGAACTCATCCAGAGAAAGGAGTCTCATGAGAAAGTATGTCTCTGAGAGCATGTGGGCTAGAGCTCATGGGCCCCAAATCACTGCATTTGTGCAGCTTCCAGTGTACTCTTTAGGTTATACTAAATGTTCTAATGTAACCCAAGGTTTATATATCCTTTCATTGTGCATGGATGAAATCTACATTTCAAAGCCTCTTCTGATGAAGGGAGGAAAAGGGACAACTTTTAGTCACTAAAAATAGCTGAAAGTATTGGTCAAATGTTTAAACTGTGGGGAAACTGCTATTTTAGTGGGGTATTTTACAGGTTTGCATAAAGGATATTGAAGAAACATGTTATACAAATGAAGTACCTTCATTTTTTAAAATGTTAGGTGCAAAGTAAAGCTGTCTTTTATGACCAGCATGAGGAAATGCATTTCTGATTATTCCAGACACACAAAGGAAACACACTGTGCTATTCTAAATACAAGAGAAATTTGACACAGGCAAAGCATTGTACATTGGTTTAGGTGTTCCTTAGGAGCCACAAGTAAGGCCATTTTACACAGACGACCCCACCCACCGCTGGGTGTTCCGGCAGGTGTGTGGGGGGCGGGTCATTCATGCAAATGGGCCGGTGGTGGCTGGGTGGCTAGGTATGCACTGGTTGTGCACCTGTGTAAATACCACTGGCGGTGGGTGTTTGTGCATGCATGCTCCCGGCTCTCACCCATCTCCATCCACGGGGCCATCCAGAAAACCAGAGGAGGCCCCATGGGTAGAGATGTGTGTGTGGGGGGGTCCATGTAAAAGGACACTCACCCACCTCCACCCACCATGTGAGCACATACCCCCATCCAAGTAAAAACAGCCTATGTGGGACTACACATGTGGTTAAAACCAAGCATGTATAATGCTTTTTTTATCATTTGAATTGCTTACCTGACATGTTCAAATAGCCATCAGAACATAGACGAGGTACGGTGCATGAACTGTGAATCAGTAAAAGGTTGATTGATAAAACTTCAGTGCCCACAGGTAAGGGACCATGGGTTGTTGGAAACTGTCTAACAGAGCTGAAATTAATACCTGCCAAAACAAGTATATCCATCAAAATGATTCTACTGATTCAACCCAGTAACATTTTGTACTGATTAATAACTGATTAGTGCTTGATTGATGGGTTACCCAATTTTCTGATTTCCAGTCATGAGTTACTGACTTCTGATACTGAATTTCCTGGTAGTCAGGCACCTGGTTAACTGAAATACTGAGTATTACTGATACCAAGTTACGGATTTTGCATTTTACTGATGGATTTCAGTAAAGGAAAACTGGAAAACCAGGAAGGGAAACAGGAAATTCAGGACCAGAAGTCAGTAACTCATTACTGGAAATCAGTAAATTGGGTAGCTCATCGGGCACTAACCAGGTACTAATCAGTACTCAATGTTACTGGGTTGAATCAGTACCATCATTTTAGGGTATACCAGTTTTGGCAGGTATTAATTTCAGCTTTGTTAGACAGTTTTCAACAACCCGTGGCTGAACTGGTTGTACTGAGAGAGCATCTGGCAGACTGTCTGAAATGGTAACGAATGTGCTACCCGTGTCAGATCTACTGTCTAGGTAGGGTGTTCACTCAGAACTCTTTTGCTGGCTGAAAGGAAACACCTGTCTAGCAAACAGGAGCTCTCTAGCAATTTAGCTCCAAGATAAATTTATGCAAAATCAGGAAAAGATGCTTCTTAGTCATGCAAGGCCAATATTTGTCTCTGCAGCAGAAGGCAGAGAGCTACACATAGGTGAAAAAAAAAATCTTCATTTAAATAATGTTTCCACATGGATTAAGCTCTCCATGACTGGCACTCTTGGAACAGCAGCAAATGGATTCTGCACTTGAGCAAGGTTCTTATAAATTACTTGTCTGGTGGGTGCATAAGGATGATCTTCAACTTTTCAAAGCCTTCGCTGCAGAAGATCACAGATCTTTTCTAGTGAATAGATCTTCAAAGAGGTTTATTATTCAGTGCATTCACATTATTCCAGAAGCAGTTGCCCTCCATTTGAAGGAGGGGTTGCTGGGGACGGGGGAAGGCCATTTCTGCCATTCCTCACTCACACTGAATAACTGGATTTGCTAAATGGCTTGTCAGTGTGCATCTCCAGTCTTTCTAAAATTCATTTGTATATAAAATGTAATTCATAGCTAAATTCTGCCATCAGAAGGGCTGACGATAGGATAGTAGTGAGGGAGGATAACAGAACAGACGTCTGTGGTCCTATATTATCTATTTAGTTAATGCAGGGCAGGAGGAGACTCTTCAAGTTTCTTCTATGGTCAATCTCTGCTATTAATCCTTGGCCAGATGTGTATGGTGTTTAGAGAAGATGAATTAATGATTTATTTATTATTATTAGTAGTAGTAGCAGCAGCAGTATAGCACCTCACTGCCAAATGGTGCTTGGAGTGCTTCACAACATGATATAAAAAACAATAAAATCTATTTAATATACAAATTCATTCAAAAATAATTTTAAAGGGGAAGGTAAAGAGGGAGGAGAAAACACATCAAGGGAACCCAGCTGTGGATCCTAAAAACACATGGAGGACAAGTAAGTTTTCAGGTGCTTTTTAAAGGTAAGGAGGGAGGAACTGAGATGTGCATCTGGATGGAGGGAGTTCCACACTGAGGGGCTGACCACACCAGGATACATTCCTGTGGGATGTCAATTTATACCTTGTCCGAATTTAATACTGTTCCATTAATCATTGCTTGCTTGTTGAGAGCTGCTTTTCAGCCTATTGAAAACCACCTAATGGTAAAGCAAAGATGGGTATTTTCAGACATGACGCTGGCCGTTGGCCCCGTACCGGCACCACCGGCTTCGTTCCCCGCCGGGGTCACCCCGTAACAGCACAACAGACGTGCCGGGGGGATCCTGGCGGGGAAAGTGGGAGGGGCCGGGGCCGCGCGGTGCAACGTGCGGCCGCACGGCCCCGCCCCCTCCATGCACCCCGCCGCCCGCCCTCCGAGGAGACGGGCGGGCAGGGGGGCCAATGCGGCCGCCGCGTCCGGCCAATCGTGCCACG
>QEPC01007418.1:908323-924278 GCA_003113815.1 Sphenodon punctatus | reverse complement strand
ACTTTTCCTTGGTCACGGCCCGGGGTCCGTTTGACCACGCTTCCCGGGACCTTCCCCCGGCTAGCCCGGGAAGCATGGTTCAAACGAACCCCATGTGGGGATTGACCGTGGCCAACATCTGGCGCGCCGCGAACAGACGTACAGGACACGGTGACCACAGGTGGGTATTCACCGTGATTCACCGTGTTCACGTAACGTCTGAAATCACCCGATGTGATCACCTGCTCACTGACACCATCTAACATTTGTGGAAAACTTCCCAGTTGATATGATCAGTTCTGCAAAGCCCACCTCAGCACCTCAATTCCCATAAGCATATGATTAACTTGGTGAAAACACTTAAAGAAGCAAAAAAGATCTTGGTTTGATCCAAAAAAAGGCCCCTCCAAGGAAAACCTCCTCTGTTTGTGCAGCAAGCTACTTTATAAAAATGGATTTCTTCAGTAGAACCATTCAATTTACATTCCATTACAACAAAACTCAACAGTACTCATTGCTCATTGAAAGAAACCCCACAACACTGTATAATTTCAAATTGTTTAAAAATTTCTTTGATTCCAAAAGTATGAACATTTTAGAATCAGCAGAGTACTCTACAGTTCTTTTGTTACAACTATTTCAACATTACTCTTTATTTTCTTTGAGTATTACCATACATATTGATGGTCATGATTCACACAAACCACTAACCCTGGAATAATCCTGTTGAAGCCAATGGGGACATTCCAGATTGTGGTTGATGTCCTTAATTTTCTCTCTAATCTTATACTATGGGTGTAATCCTCATGGCAAAACTCCCATTTACTTCAGTGGAGTGTGTATAGTACCATTAGTCTCCGAAGTATCCTAAATCTCTCATATGAAAAATCAGGTGTCAATTATGTTACCAGTAACTGATTTTCTATAAACATTTTCTACCCAAGGATACATTTAAAATAATGCATTCCTGTAACTCTTTCAAAGAACTGTATTAAAAATGTATTAATTTCAAACTCTCAGCAAGAGAGCAGGAAATAATTAAAGTGTCATCTGTGCAAGTTTTACATTTTCCCTAGGTGTGTATAGTTTTATTATACTTTCAGAGGTTGGCATGTAATTGTTTTTATACTGTGCACTGTATGATTAATTAAAAATATAATGAAATTGACTTTTGAAATTTTTAAGACATATATATTACCTGGCTACAGAACAGATGCAAATATTTGTGTTACCAATATTTTTGCAAGCATGCTATACTACTATGAGTGTGTAATTAATTATAAGTAGTAATAACTCAAAGGATAAGATACTATGTTTTATAATAAAATTATCTCTTGATAATAAAATTAAGAGATTTTCTTTTCTTCTGACATGGCTAAGGCTAATGAGTAAGGCTTCAACCTTTAATATTGCACCTTGTAATTCAGGTCAGGAGCACAAAAAGAGTGGGAGGGGGTCTTAAGGCAACCTCCCACCATCAGTTGGAGACACAGGGGACAGGTCTCACCTTAATTTCACCTACCTGAGATATCTGGAGTGACAGCCATTGTCCTTTAGGAGCTGTAGCTAAGGAAGAGAAAACTCCCTAAGCCACCCACTCCCCACCAGCATTTGAATTTCCTGGAAGTGTATAGAGTGAGTATCATTTTACCTTGCTGCCAGATACATTCAAATGTCAGCAGGAGGAATCATAATGGAACTTTTCTTCACTGTGGCAGTTCCAACCTGCAGTGGTGGTTCCAGACCAGCCTTCATCTACAAATGCTGTCTCTTGCATTTGGAGGTGGAGGCAACACTTGGGTACATGCATGCATTTGATTTAGCCTTGGTATGATGATGAAGATCAAGAAACATGGCTTTAGGCTAGGGGTGCACAGAAGGGACCAGCTTCATTTACGTTTTAGATTCACTTTCATTTCAAAAAATTTGTTACATTTTCGTTCTTGTTTGTAATTTAACTTTGTTTTAGTAATTAAATTCATTGGGCATCACTTTGCAGTTCTTGCATTTCTTTGACTCTCTGTCATTTTCCGATCCCCAGACATGCAGAAAGTGCCCCAGTGTGGCAGAATATCAGAGAAGGACAGACTGGCAGGCAGCAGGCGGACAAAGGAGAAGCAGGCAGTGACACTGGCACCCCAAGGATGACAAGGTATCAACCTGCAGCAAGTGCCCTAGGGTGGTACGTGCTGAAATGAGACTAGATTTTATTCTCATTAAAATCTTGCCGGAATTGAGAATCATGATCAAGATCTTGCAGACCTCTCAACCCTAATTTAGATTCTCATGATATTTCTTGCTCCCCTACCCCCATGTGCCAAGGCTGGTCTCCTAGCCTGGAGAAATTTAAGGAGGGAGGGAGGAGGAAGTCAAACTGTAACCTGCCCAGTTTTCTTACTTTGTCTAGGGCTGGAAGCTGCCTTGGTGGGGAAAGCTTTCTGAAGACAAATTGTCAGGAATGGGAGGGGGGAGATCAGGAGAGAAGGGACGGACTCAGCCAATATCTTAGCATTCCATTGGCTAGCAGGAGTCAGCAGCCAATAGAATGTTGAAAAGCTGTGCTGAGCCTGTATCTCTTTCCTTCAGTCCTGTCCAGCCCTCCCTCCCCCCCAACAATCTTGAAGTCCTTTCCAGATGGGCGGGGGAGAGCAGGATGGAGGGGGAAGAACTTGAGCATTCTATTGGCTAACAGGGGTCTCAGAACCCAATAGAATGCAAAAAAGGTCCTGAGCCCACCTCTTCCCTTCAGCTCCCCCCTCCCATCTGGAAACAGGGAGGAGTACTGTACTTGATTTGTTACCCATGTGATTACCCTGTCTGGGGCTGGAAACAGATCGGAGGGGGAAGAACAGTGAAAGAGATTTTGTGAATTTTTCAATACAAGTGGCTCCAAAAATCTGTTGTTAAATCTCTTTCAAATTCCCCCTTTAGGAAATGGAAATAAATTAACAGAGCTCAGGGTATGTAAAATTCAATTTAACCCACTTTGAAACTCTTGCCAGAATTTATTAGGCATTGCTTAAGAAAATAATATCAGCACTACAAGATTACAGATTGATCTTGTTTAACAAAATATTACCTCAACTGTAAATTTGTTGTAATATGAAAATTTACTCAGTAAATTCAGTTTCATTAGTGCAAAGAAATTCAAATCTAATTACTTCTTGCCATTTAAGGAAACATAGAACTGACAATTTAAAATGTACAAGGGCTTAACTGGTGCGTAATAAGTGACTAAAGTGAACCTATCCTAAAAAGCAATTAGAACTAACCCTGGTTAGCTAAGCATTTCATGACGGTTATAGCAAACAGAAATGATTGTTTTAATATGCAGGATGAAGAAAACGTGTTTCCTCTTGATGAAGAAAATAGTTAGGATAAAAACTTCTCACCAAAAGAAGCCACATCCAAAAGACCAAACTTGGCTCTTTTTCACAGAATCCTTTCACAGCATGCCAAATATGACTTCTGGGATATGGTAACATCCTTGAGGGTTGCAGCCTGCACTGCATCCCATTGAACTTGTGGATAAAGTGAAAGCAGAAAGCAGCTGTCAAACCACTGAGTGTGTGAGTGACAAAAGATGTCAACCCTATGATGGCAGGAGGTGGAGGTCTGTTACTGAAAACTGACTAAAGTCCACTCCTCACCCCATTCCTCAACAAAATGTCTTGAGTTGGCTAAACTAAAATCTAAGTTGTCCTGTCTCTGTCATTCCATAGTGACAGGATTTAAGAAAACATAACCTCCACCCCCCACTTCCCATGCTTAATTATACCACAGGGGAAACTTTGCAGCTCCATCATGCTGCAAGTCCCAGCAGAGGGGAGGTGGGACCAGGAAGCCCTGTCATCATCATTGTCATCGCCATGCCACCAGCAGGTGGAAGACCCTCCTTGATCGCTGTGGAAGGGGGGCTAGGTCCAGGAACCAGACTTTTCTGGGTGGTCAGGAGGATACTCCAGCAAATTTGGGACATTTCTCTATCCTGGAAGAACTGTCTGATTGTATATGGTTTTCTGGACATTATCAGGACAGGTAGCAACTCTAAGTCAATCTTCATGTTATTAGTTGTAAGTTCCTTAATATTTTTCAGTTCGTTATATTTTCAATATATTTAATAATTATGTACTGCAATGGTCTCAATCAGAATTGGGAACCTATTGTGCTACGGCCAGTAAAAATACAGAAGTAGACATGGTTTCTCTTCGTCTTGGTTAATTTACAATTAAATTCACAAATACTACTGGAGTATGATAATCCACTGAGCATGCCAGTAAAGGAAAGAATAATGAACCTGTTTGCTTTTTCTCCTCAACTCTTTTTGAGAGTGGTAAGTATCTCTGCAACAGTGGGAAAGTTTCTAGATTTCTTCTAGGGAGGTCAGTTGATGAGGAATGGGCAACAAAATGACAGGGTATCTGAGGACTTGGCCTGCCAGATCAAACGTTCAAAAAGGAAAGAAAAAGAAAAAAGATGTTTTGAAGCTGTGGCATTCTGAAATATAGGTTATCCCTGTGATGACTTTACCAAATGCTTGAGAAGTTTGATTGATCGGTGTAATGGTTGTTGTGTCACTAGATGTTAGAACAGAGATTCCCATATTATGGGTTGGGACCTCTACAGGGATCATGACATCTGCAAATGGGGGTCATGATCTTGGTTGATATTTCATATACTTTACAAATATTTATTGTTGTCTGGAGTCATGGAATTATATTGAAGTCTCAGAATAGTCACATAGATTCAAAGCATGGGAACCACTGTGGGCAAAAACTAAAGCTAAAGCACAGACCCAGTACTTGTTTTGTTTTTTTCCTGAATTCACCAAGGATCACAGTACTTGGTACTGAGTTTCTGAGGATCAAGGTCCAGTACTCGGAAAGTTCGGAAGCCTTGATCGAGTGATAGATGTGCTCATGACAAGAAAGACCCAAACCTGACCCGAGCTTCTCTCAGCTAGGAAATGAAACTTAGTGCCATATTTGGCAGGCAGGGGGGGACAGGTGAGTAATGGACAGGCGCAGGACAATTTTTGATTGGCTGGCAGGGGCAAAATAAAAGTGGCCATTTGGACATTTGCATTATCCATTCTCTTTGGTGAATTTGGCTGTGTGCTACATGTCTGTATCTGTAAGTATTTTGGCTGGGGGGCGGGGGGGAGAGGTCCCTGGCCTGGGATTTCCATAGGGGGCACCATAGAGGGTCATGCTGCGGGTTTGGCAGGCTTTGCCATGTGTCTTTTGCAGTTGCACTTTGGGTTTGTCTTGTGATCATCTCACTTTTACAGTGTTTTTTTGGCACTGTACTTTTGCTGTGGGTTCAACTTTGCCAAGATGTGCACAGCTGGGGCACGGGGATTGGATACTTCCTGGTTAATCTATGGGGTACTTTTAGATGTTACAAGATCACGATCAACCACAGTGACTCCCCTGTGGTGGCCGTTTGTGCCGTAATGTCTGGGTATTTTCAGACGTTACAAGATCACTCTCAACCATGGACAATCCCCTGTGGTGGCGAATGGTCCCATAACATCTGGTTTCTTGCCACCAGATGTTCACCAGGGTGAACCACCCGTGGTGAGCAAAATAATCACGCTTTCGAGGATAGTCTGGGCACCACCTCCGAAAGCGTGGTTAATTGAACCACGGCCCGGAATCGGTGGACGGTAACGACAGTTACCGCCGCCAATTCCGGGCCATGGCCCAGACCCCAGGACGGAATTCGGCACAGTGGCCAGATTGGCCACTGCTCCAGCCCGTCTCCAGGCAGGCAGGCTTCTGGGGGAGTTGGGGGGGCGGGACTGTGCGGCCGCACATTGCACCATGCAGGCCCGCCCCCTCCCCAGATTCCCTGCTGGAATCAACTGGCTCATCTGTTGATGGGCCGTTTTGATTCCAGCGGGGAATCAAAAAGTGATTCCGTGATGGGGCCAATAGGCACCCCGTCACGTCTGAAATCACCCTCTGTTGGGGTTCCCGCCAGATGTTCACTCCAGTGAATCCCTGGTGGGAATCTCAATGAACACGATTCTGGACCTCCGGCTGCCCAGAGGCCAGAATCATGGTGGGATCGGGCCCCAACTGTGGTTGGATTGGCCACAATACGGGATCGGCTGAAGGTAACTTCTGTTACCTTCAGCTGGCCCGGATCGTGGTCCTGGCCACAGGACAGGATCAGGCACAGAGGTTGGATTGGCTGCTGCGCCCACCCATCTCCCGGAGGGCGGGTGGCCAGGGGAGTGCAGGGGGGTGGGGCTGTGCAGCCACACATTGCGCCATGCAGCCCTGCCCCCTCCCTGTGCAGCCCCACCCCCTCCCTGATTCCCCTCCAGAATCAAGCCGGCACATCTAACGGATGGCCGGCTTGATTCCTGACAGGGATCTGCAACGGATCCCGGTCCGTGGTTCAGCATGGCGGGCCTCCAGACCTGTCATGTCTGAAATTACCCAAGGTGTCTGGCAAGGTAGCTTTCCCTATTTATGGGGGCATTGAGCAAGGGAGACATATGGTTGTTGTTGTTTTGGGGGGAGGGTGCGTGTTTGGTTTCTTGTGGCTATGCCTGCTGGCTGGTAGCATGGGCCCAAACTTGTGAAACTTGATTGACTGATATGCTATGTTCTGATGGGGAGCCTCAGTCCAACAGGAGGGATGCATGTGGCCCACACAGTGGAAACATTCTACTCTAAATCTTGAATCTTTTATGCAAAGTCAGTTGCAAGGAAAGTTCATGTTGTTGAAACAGTAGGGAAAGTAGCATTGAGACTGTCTTCAAATTGGCATGGCGCCACAGACTTGAAATCTATGGAACTACACTGATTTATACTGCTAAGGGCTTAGCCCAGCGTTAACATCTCGGGGGGGAGGGAGGGGGGGACTGTGATCACCTCAATGGGAACTGGTAAGGAAAATTAGGATTTTAATTGTGATATATAGGCGAGATATTTAGCACCACCCTGAGTAACTCTGTTTATTTTACAGCACTTTGAAGGCAATGAGTTACAAATTACAATGTTCCTGTTAAAGAGTGATTGTCTCTGCCAGATGTTCTAATTAAGCTCATTCCAAGTTACTTTGAATTCAAGAGCTGGTTTATAATGCCAGTTTTTAAGTTGTTGTCAGGAATATGGAGTGCATGAAAATAACTTAATGGACTCTTTTGATTAGTGTATTTTAGAGCTGTCTTTTCTTAGTTTACATTTTTTTGAGCTGCCTGAGTTACAAAGAGGATGACCGCATCCTGGAATGTTGAGACACCACTTGGGGTCCCACCTCACTGTTTGGAAACATCTGGTTTAAAACCTGACATGGAACATGGCAGTGGTTCAACGTGTATATTTATATATTTATAAACTACAAAGCCAACAATTTCATTCCAGTACCCAAAAATCATCACATTGCAATGCAACATAAATCTGTCCTCTCCCTTCTTCCTCTTACTGTCAACATCATCCAAATGCTCTCCACCTCACAAGATTAGTAGAATTGATGAGCTTCTCCCCAAACCCAAAGATCAATAGGTTTGGGGTAATTTCAGACGTGACGCCACCACATTCAACCATACTTGGATCACAGTGGATCCAGTGTGGTGGCTGTAATGGGTGGCACGTATGTTACCTTGCCCTGTTCCTGAGCATGGCTGCATTGGCTGCTGCACCCACCCGTCTCTCTGAGGGTGATTGGATGTGGGTGCACGGGGGCCAGGGCCGTGTGGCCACACATCACACCACATGGCCCCGCCCACTCCGAGATTCCCCTGCAAGATGAAGCCAGGCCATCCGAGATGGATCCTGGTCCGGGTTTCAGCGTTTTGGGCCTGGAGGCCTTGGGCTATTTCAAAGAAGAATTAAAGACTGTTTTTAAACGAGACTCTTCCACTCATGTCTTGGATCATCCTGTTTGAATGTGGAGGTGCGTGGGTGCACGCTTCCACAACCCAGGCACCTCCACTCATCTCCACCCATCCCCATTCATGAGCAACCAGCAAAAAGCCAGGTTGCTCCATGGGTGGAGGTGGGTGGAGATGGGTGTTTGCTCCCTCCCCCCATGCACACCCCCTGCAGCCACCACACATGGACTACTCCCCCATATTTTAAAAACAGTCAGAGAATCATCAAATTTTAGGGTTGAAGGTACTTCACGGGTCATGTAGTTCAACCCTTTGATACATGGCAGGATATCCCTGTCTAGAGCTCCACGTACAGAGGTTTGTCCAGCTGGTTTTGAAAACCTTCAAAGAAGGAGATTCTACAACCTCCCTGGGCATCCTATTCCACTGCCCAACAGTTCTCACAGTTCGGATTCCCCCTAATATTTAACCCCAAATCTAGATTACTGTTATTTAAGCACATTCTCCATTGTTCTTTCTTCTGTGACAGTAGTGAACAAATGTTCATCATCTTACCTTGTGGCATCCTTTTAAATATTTGAAAACTGCTGTCATGTCCCTACACCCCATGTTTTTTCTCAGAGTTGAACAGACCCAATTCTTTCAGCTCCTCCTCTTTGAATCTTCAATTTGTCTGCATCCTTCAGGAAGTGTGGTGCCCAAAAGGGAACACAATACTCCAGGTGAGATCTCACCAGTCCTCCCAAGTAAAGTGGCTCTTGTATACGATGAGCCAGTTAATGCAGCCCAACGTGGCATTTGCCCTTTTTTGCCACAGCATCACATTGTTGCCTCCATATGATCAGTTGAAGATCTACCATAAATCCCAGATCCTTCTCTTCAGTTCTACTGCATAGCCAGCTATCCCCCGTTTTATATTTGTAGCTTTGGCTTTTCTTTTCTATATGCAATTCTATGCACGTGTCTTTTTTAAATCTCATTTTGTTTCTTTCCGTTCATGTCTCTAGTTTATCTATATAATTCTGTAGTCTAATCTTACCTTGCAAGGGGTTTGCAACCCCACCCAGTTTTGTGTCATCTGCAAATTTCATTAGTATACTCTCCACTCTCTTCTCCAAGTCATTAATGAAGATATTGAAGAATACGGGGCCCAGGATATATTCCTGGGGGACACCACTTGATACCTTGTCCAAATTTGATACTGTTCCATTAATCATTGCTTGTTGAGAGCTGCTTTTCAGTCAATTGTAAAGCCACCTAATGGCTTGTGTTTATTAGTTATTACTTGTGTTTATTAGTTATTACTTGTATTTATTAGTTATTAGTTATATGTAAAGTGCTTTAAGTGCCATTCATGGGGGGAGGGTGCTAAATAAAAATACAGAATTTATTATTATTAATTATTATTATTATTAATATTGATATAGTTGTTTTGTTTTTGTTTTTGTTTTGTTTGTTCCCATTCAGCCAATATTTTACCATCTTCCTTATGAGATTATCATTTCAAAAGCCTTTCTGTAGTTGAAATATATTATGTCTACTGCATTCCCTTTGTCAACCAAGCTAGTAACCTGGTCAAAGAAGGAAACTAGATTGGTTTGGCTGCAATTTGCTCCTAACAAATCCATGTTGGTTACTAGTCGTTACTTTCTTTTCCTCAAGCTGCTCACAAATGCATTGTTTTGAAATTTGTTTTAAAATCTTTCCAGATACCAAAGTCAGACTGAGTGGCCTAAAATTCCCTAGGTTATCCTTTTCCCCTTTCTTAAAAATAGGTACTATGTTTACTCTTCTCCAGTCTTTTGAAAGATAATCTTTTGAAAGATAATCACTAGAGGTTCTGAGAGGTTCTGAGATTTTTTCAGCTAATTTCTTCAGTATCATAGCGCAGTTTGTCAGGCCACACTGATTTCAATTCATTCATGTTCCCAGGTATTACTTTACATCTTAGTTAGTTATCCTGACCAGCATCCTCTCATTAGGGATGTGCAAACGCAGTTCGGTCGTTCGGAGTTCAGCCCAAACTCAGCCAGTTCAGACAGCCGAACCAAACGTCCAAACTGAATGCCCGAAGCCCCCAAACAGTTCAGCCATGCTTGAATGAGTTCGAGTGAGTTTGGGCAGGAAAAACCTGGTTGGCAGGCCCAGGGAGGGGGCGTCATCTTAGGAGGGTTGGAGAGGCTTGGACTAGCAGCCAACATGCCCAATCACCATCCCTCTTTTCCTCAGACCACTGGCTTCGCAGTCTATGATTGGCCACGGGCTAGGCTGCATGGAGCCAATGAGGCTTGTAGTAAGGCAACCTGGCTGATGGTGGCCGTGGATGAGCTGATGGTCTCCATCACGGTCAGGAAAGGTCTCAGCATGAAGACTGTGTGATCCAGGATCACTAGGGATGTGCGAACACCAGGGGGTTCAATGTTCAGCCTGTTTGGGGTTCAGCCCCCCCGAAACCATTCAGGTTCTGGCTATTCAGCCTGAATGGGTTCGGGGGGGCTGAACTCATTCAGGGGGGACCTGGTTTTCCCTCCCCCCCTCAGGCTCCGTGGGTGGAAGGGGCACTGGGGTTCAACTCCCCCACCCACCCTGCCCAGCCTGGGAATTATTTTTTTTAAAACCCACCCCCCACCTCAGGGATCGACCTACCTGGTGGTGCCGGGGGTCTGGAGGTGGCAGCGGCGGCAGGTCTAGCAGTGCTCCGGAGCACTTCAGACTACTACTAGGCCTTCCGGGTCAAACCCCACGCACCCCAGGTATCGACCTACCTGGTGGTGCTGGGGCCCTGGTCCTGGGTCCAGTGGCGGCAGCGGCGGCGACAGTGATGGCGGCAGCAGCAGTGGTGGATCCGGTGGCAGTGGTGCTCCATAGTGCTTCAGGCTGCTTCTAGGCCTTCCAGATCAAACTGGAAGGTCTAGTAGCAGCCTGAAGCACTTCGGAGTGCCGCCGGACCCACTGCCACCACCGCTGCCGGACCCTCTCCACCAGCTCACCCTTCCAGTGGCCATAGAACTGTGTCTGGTGTGCCACGCTGCCCTTGACCCTGGGGTCCAGAATGGTTGCAAAGACATATTCCTCCCACTGCAGGAGCTCATCGAACCGCACCTTCAGCCCTGCCTTCAGCTGCCACACCAGGGCAATGGCCTCATCCACCAGCTTCTTGCCCTGAGGGCCACAATCCTGCCCCTGGAGAATTTCCTACAGCCTCCTAAGGAGACTCTGGACCATGCTGCCTGCTGCGGCGGTAGGGATACTGCCCCACCACCCCTTCCTGCCACACCCCCTATTCCCTTAAGTCCCCAAGAGCCCAAAGGGCCAAAGATTGCCACATTTACGGGGGATAGATGGGCATGCCAGGGGTTCCTGGCCCTCAGCCACCTCACTTTCACCCTTCAACCTAACACCTATTCCTCCAACACCCTGAAGGTGGCCTTCATCATGGGGAATTTGGGAGATATGGCACTTGAATGGCCCACTACCTTGTTGAAGGGGAATAGCCCCCTCCTTTCCAAATATGAGGATTTCTTAAAGGAATTTATATTGCTCTTTGACCACCCCCACCGAACCCGTGATGCCAAAACTATGATTATGTCTTTAAAACAATCCAAGGGTGGCATCTTAGAATATATTACCAACTTCCAACAACTCACCTTGGAGCTCCAATGGACCAATGACGTGTTAAATGTTATGTTTCATAGGGGTCTGGGGGATGAAATTAAAGACCAGCTTGCATTGGTAGCTCTCCCAGAGACATGGGAAACCCTGGAGAACCTTGCCCTCCAAATAGAGGACCGTTTAGCTGAGCAAAAGCAGGAACATCGTGCGCCCCTTCCTAGTGAAGGGATTATCCCCACCAACAGCTCCCAAACTCCCTGACCCTGAACCCATGCAACTCGGGGCCTCTAGAGGGCCCTTGACTAAGGAAGAGAGAGAGCATAGGCGTATGTCTCACTCTTGCTTTTATTGTGGAGACCTGTCGCATTTCATAGAATGCCCAGCATTACCCCCTCACCGAAGGGAGTCGGGAAATGCCAGGAGCCGAGATGGGCAGGGGACGTCTTGGTTCTAGCACAAACCCTGAACCCCTCACTCACAGGACACTGTAACCCCCATTTGGGGGTTCCAGTCACCCTGGACATATTGCAGCAATGCTCGATAATAGTTTGGGCCCTCCTTGATTCCGTGGCCTCCGGGAACTTCATAGATGCACATTTTGTGCAAAGCCGAAATATCCCTATTCTAACCAAGGGGACGCCGGAGACTGTTGACACCATTGATGGGTATCAGGGCCCATCATGCAGTGCACCTACCCCCGTCACCTGTGTGATAGGGCCACATCATGAACAGTTGATGTTTGATGTAGTGTGCTCTCCACTGTTTCTTGTGGTTTTTGGTGCTCCCTGGTTGCAATGCCACGACCCCCGCATCACTTGGTCAAGTAAACAACTCCATTTTACAGCTCTGTATTGTGTTCAACATTGCTTGCAGCCACGTCCAGGACATAAGGGTTCCATTGCCATAACCACCGTCCTTGGACCTACAGAAGGGACTCTCCCAGAAGAGTATACAGATTTCCATGATGTTTTTAGTAAAACCCGAGCAACCGAACTACCCCCACACCGGGCCTACGATTGTCCCATCAAGCTTCTTCCTGGGAAAGAACCTCCCTTTGGTCACATATACGCCCTGGCGGACCCCGAATTAGAGGCCCTCCACCAATATATTGATGAGAGCCTCCAACAAGGGTTCATTCGGCACTCCTGCTCCCCAGCCGGAGCCCCCATCTTCTTTGTGCCCAAGATGGACGGAGGGCTGAGACCGTGCATAGATTATAGAGAACTCAACAGCATCACGGTAAAGAACAGATACCCCCTACCGCTAATCTCGGAATTACTTGACCGCGTTGAAGGAGCACGCATTTTTACTAAGCTTGACTTGCAGGGAGCATATAACCTCCTTAGGGTTCGGCAAGGCGATGAGTGGAAAATGGCTTTCCATACACGTTATGGGTTGTTTGAGTACCTATTGATGCTGTTTGGCCTCGCCAATGCACCAGCTGCCTTCCAGCACTTAATTAATGACATATTTTGAGACATCCTTGATATTTATGTTGTTGCCTATCTTTATGACATTTTGGTATACTCCGTTTCTCAGGAGCAACATGTAGAACATGTCTGGGAAGTACTACAAAACCTCCGGGAGAACAAGCTCTACTGGTAAAGGGAAAAATGCTTCTTCCACCTATCGACAGTGGAATTCCTTGGCTTCCTTATAAGTCCCGCTGGCGTAATGATTGATCCTCGAAAGGTGGAGGTCCTGTGAGGCTGGCCGGCCCCCAAGGTGGTCTAGCACCTACAATGCTTCCTAGGAAGCATGAATTACTATCAACAATATATTCCCAATTACGCTGAAATTACCGCCACTCTAACGCAACTTATACGGAAAAACCAGCAGTATCAATGGGGGCCAGAACAACAATTCAGCTTTGAGTACTTAAAAAGGGCCTTCACGACTGCCTCATTACTACAGCACCCCAACTTCGACACCCCCTTTTATGTGGAAGCCGATGCCTCTGGCGTCACCATAGGAGAAGTACTCCTGCAAAAGACACAAGGCACAGATATTCTACTACCCTGCTCCTACTATTCAAGACAACTCACCCCTGATGAACGCAACTACACTATCTTAGATCGAGAGCTCCTCATCATAAAAGTTGCCTTCAAAACTTGGAGGCCCTACCTGGAAGGTGCCCAACACCTGATAACGGTCATAACAGACCATAAAAACTTAACTTTTCTTTAAACTGCTCACATAGCAAATGCCCGCCATGCCCGATGGGCATTGTTTTTTGACAGATTCCACTTCCATATCCGTTATCGTCTGGGAAAACTACACGTGTTGGCTGATGCTTTGTCTCACTACCATGACAAGCAACCTATGGCTGCTACCCCCAAGGGGCTTATTCTTGACCACAAGAACTTTGCAGCAACATACTTACCTCTCTCCAACCTTCGCGCCACAGTGAAATGAGAAATTCCACTTGACAAGGACACCATGTATGTCATGCAGGACAGGCTATTCCTGAAGCAAGGATGCATAGTAGTTCCTCCATCTTGCCAACTCCATATTCTCTGGGTGCATCACGAAGCCCCCACGGCTGGCTACCCAGGAGCTGAATGCACTCAGCAACTGATACAGCATTCCTTTTGGTGGCCCACTCTAACCCAAGACGTTCACCAACACGTTTCTAGCTACATTGTTTGTGCCCAGACCAAAACTCCCCGCTATTATCCGATAGGGATTTTACAAGTTGCCCCAGTACCTCACGGTCCTTGGCAATGCATCAGTCTTGACTTTATTGTAGAATTACCGCCATCACGTCAATATACCGCTGTTCTGGTAGTTGTAGACCACTTTACGAAATTAGTGCACTTCATCGCTTGTAAGGGGCTACCCACTGCTAAGCGTACAGCTTTGTTATTTATATGTCACGTTTTTAAGCTACATGGATGCCCACAAGAAATTATTAGTTACCGGGGCACCCAATTATTGTCCGTTTCTGGAAAACCATGTTTCAAGTCCTCCAAGTGACACTAAAGTCTACAACAGCCTATCACCCCCAAGCCAACGGACAAGTTGAACGTATTAACCAAAACCTGGAGCAGTATCTTCGCTGCTACACAAATTACCTGGAGGATGACTGGTACACGTGGCTCCCATTAGCTGAGTTCACCTACAATATTGCCCCAAATGCCTCTCTCAGGAACTCTCCCTTCTATGTTTCTTATGGCTTTCACCCCCATATTGGAGTCGTAGAAACCCCTTTGCCTATAGTCCTGGCAGCAGGAGCCATGGCCCACCAAATTCACGACGTGCAGACCCTTGTACGACGGGTACTACAGCAGGCCCGGCAACGCTGTAAAGTGCAGGTGGAAAAGCATTGCCGGGAGTTGCCCCTCTTCAACCCCAGTGATCTTGTCTGGATTGACCGCCATCATTACCCATTCGCCCGTCCTTCCGCTAAACTAGATGCCAGGTGTATAGGCCCATACCGCATCCTCCAACACCTGAACAAAGTGACATACTGTCCAACTACCTCCCCATGTCCGCATCCACCCTACTTTCCATGTATCCCTACTGAAGAAAGCAGACCTCCTGAGGGACCCTGACCCTGCTACTTGCCCAGGTCCCGTAGAAATTATGGCTGCTGGACCCGAATACGAGGTACGAACCATTCTAGATGCCAAAATGATATGGGGTAAATTACACTACCTAATTGATTGGGTCGGGTATGGCCCTGCAGACCGCTCCTGGGAGTCTGCCGCAAATTTGGCAGCCCCCCGCCTTGTCTGTATATTTCATTTACGCCACCCTGCGAAGCCTGGTGGGGTCATTGGCTGGTGACCTTGAGGGGGGGTATTGTTAGCCCCGCCTACTGGCACCAGCTTCAGGCCCTGTGGGAACCCCCTCTGCGGCATTCCAATGTCCCCCGCCATGATGAGACAGCGCTGCCAAGGGAGCAGCGCAGCAGCACGCAGACGCCATTGCCCCTGAAAACAAGCTCCGGCCTGGAACCTAATGCCATGCCTCCCACGGCAATGCAAGATGTGGGATGGCCCCACCCCTGTTGCACCACTCTGAGCATTTGCGTGCACGCATGGGGGCGGGCCCTGCTTTATAAAGTCCAGTGCTGCTGACAGCATGGCGCAGATGATCACAGAGACAAACCAGCCCTCCCAAAGTTAAGTGTTGTGGCGTGTTCTGATTGAGATTGTGTGCTTGAGCTACAGTACAGAGAGTGTGGACTTCAAGCCCCCGTGTGTCTGAATTTCCCTTGTCTCCTTCCTGGTCGTAGCATGGGTACAGTATTGAGCGAGCGATGAGTGTGTGGGTGCGTGACTCTCCCTTCCTCACACCCCTCCTGGGTTTCCCCCTTGCCTTGGCTGAGTGCCTCGTCACTAGTGGTGGGACCCCGGGCCCATTAATGGCTACTGGATTTACCGGTTACCGGTTCCACGAAAACCGGATTCCCGGATTAAATCCGGTATACCGGTACCGGATTTATTCCATTGGTTTCAATGGGGCGCTGTGTCCCCATTGAAACCAATGGAATAAATTCCTCCCCCTCCC
>QEPC01007418.1:894486-906247 GCA_003113815.1 Sphenodon punctatus | reverse complement strand
ACTCACTCACTCACTCAGGAAGGGGAACACAGGGACCAAGCGCTTATCACACTTCTCCACTCTGACACAGAACTCCAAGGCAAGGGGGCCAGCTTCTCAAGAATGATTACCGGCGGGGGAGTCAGGCCCCGCCGGTACCTTTTATAGTTTCCTTGTTTGCTGCCTCTAGTTCCCTGGGCGGGGCCCAACCACCCTGCTGCCTCAGCTGATGCTGCTTTGGAAACGCAGGGGGCATGGTCAGAGGCATGCTCCCCTGCTACGAGGCCCCGCCCCTTCGTTTGTCCAGCGCCGCACCTGCATCCCTGCCAAGCCCCCAAGGCGGGCCCGGCTTCGCGTCAGCAGTTCTGTCGTTCTGGGGTGCTCGGCCTGGGGAGGGTGCGCGCCGACGTGGGGGGGGCGCGTGCTGACAGTCTGTCTTCCGATGCTCATGCCATGCTGCCTGTTTTCCCGCCCAGGTTGCCAACCTCAAACTATGCCTCAGTCGGCCTTCCGATACTCATGCCATGCTGCCTGTCTGCCCGCCCTGTGGGAAAAGCTCGAACTCTGCCTCAGCCTGCCTTCTGATGCTTATGCCACGCTGCCTGTCTGTGCACACAGGTTGCTAACCTCAAACCCTGCCTCAGTCTTCCTTCTGATGCTCATGATAAAGTGCCTGTCTGCCCGCCCAGGTTGCTAAACTCATATCCTGCCTCAGTCTGCCTTCCGATGCTCATGCCATGCTGCCTGTCTGCCCACCCAGGTTGCTAACCTCAAACCTTCCTCAGTCTGCCTTCTGATGCTCATGCCACACTGCCTGTCTGCCCGCTCAGGTTGCCAAGTTCAAACCCTGCCTCAGACTGCCTTCCGATGCTCATGCCAAAATGCCTGTCTGTCCGCCCTCTGGGCAAAGCTGAAGCCTAGCCCCAGCCTGCCTGCCTGCCTCTCATGCCAAGGTGCCTGTCTGCCTGCCCTGGCAACCCTGGGTGATATGCCCCACTGGCCTGGTAATCCCGCTGCTGCTGTCTGCTGGTCCATGGGTGCTCTGCCCTGGCAAATGCCCATGCAATCCTGCTACTGCCATTTGCTGCTGTATGGGAGCTCTTCCCTTGCAAATCCTACCATCCTGACTCCATGGGTGCTGTGCACAGGCAAATTCTGCTGCTGCTGTCTCTGCTGTTCCACGGATTCTGTGCCCTGGCAATCCAAAGTCTGCTGCTGCTTATGCCACCTCTGCAGTGCCACAGGCTCTGTGCCCTGGCCATCTAATATATGATGCTGCTGCTGCTGCTGCTGCTGCTGCTGCTGTGCCATGGGTACTGTGCCCTGGAAATCCAATACCTGCTGCTGCCAATGCTGCCTCTGCTGTGCAATGGGTTCTGCTACTGGGCAATCCAATGTCCACTTCTGCTACCTCTGCTGTGCCATGGGCTCTGTGCTCTGGCAATCCAATGTCCACTTCTTCTGCCTCTGCTGTGTGATGGGTTCTGTGCCCAGGCAGTCCAATTTACACTGCTGCTGCCTCTGTTGCCTCTGCTGTGCCATGGATATTGTGCCCTGCAATTGAATCTTTGCTGCTTCTGCTGAACATCTGCTCTGCGGTGCCACATGTATTGTGTCCCGGCAATCAAATCTCCGCTGCTTCTGATTCTGCTGTGCAATGGGTACTGTGCCCTGCAATCAAATGTCTGCTACTGGGTGGCCACATGATTCACCAATGGGAAAGGCTTGACCAAATTTCAGTAGAGCTTCTTGAGTTCAGTCGAGTATGATGCAAGCCTGAAATGCCCAGCCAAGTAGGGGTGCCAGCCACCAATCACTGGCCGAGCCTCTGCCGCTGCTCCACTGATGCCAGCCAGCCTTCAATGCCCTGCCAAGTAGGGATTCCATCCACCAAGCCTTGGCCAGGCCTCGGCCACTTCTCCACCAATGCCAGCCAGCCTGAAATGCCCGGCCAAGCAGGAGTGCCTGCCTGTTACTCTGCCCTGGCAATCCAATGTCTGCTGCTGGTACTGCATATCAGCCATTTGCTCCTCTCTCTTGTAGACGGGCATAGCAAAGATGAGTGCATCAGCGGGCAGGGGTTGGGTGTCCATGATATTCACCACCGGACAAGGCTTGACCAATTTGCAGTAGAGCTTCTTGAGATCGGGCAATGCCCAGCCAAGTAGGGGTGCCAGCCACCAAGCCCTGGCCAGCCAATGTCTTCCCCCACTGAATGATGCCTCTGCTGTGCCATGGTAATCTCAGATTAGACTCTCCAGGGCTCCACTGGATCATTTGATTCAACAAATTTTTTTGGATGCCTATGCTAGTCCATGGCTTATAGCTATTACCAACTACCTGAACCATAGTGGGCTCTCAATGACATACTTGGGGACAAAAAAAATTGCTTCTGCCAAGCGAGATATAGTCACTCGATTCAGAGATATTGGTAGGCAGGAGGATCTGGTGAGGGTGATGGAGTCCTGTCACCTGTGGGGATATAATGTATGGGCCCCTCAGCTGGATACAAGGGCTTGTTATCTTGGTATGACAGTTACATTCAGAGAAAAACACCTATTTCTCTGTGCCAGAGTGAACGTACTCCCCACCAATGTTTTGGTGGGGCATTATGCTGGGACTCCATATGCAGTTCGCCTGTGCCCATATGATTCTATGACAGCGGAAACTATTCACCATGTTCTTTTTGAATATCATTTGTATGATTCTATTCAATTTAAATATTTGGAGGCCCTGATTTAAAAATTCCCAGGAGTAACAGATGTATTTCTTGTCCAAATGGCTCTTGCTGATGTCTCCTTAGAAGTGACACAGTCTAATGAAATCTTTGGTACTTGCCATTGAAATATGGAACAGATTCTTGTGCTCCAAGTCATTGTTAGTTCTGGACAGAATTACATAGTCTTAGAAATGTACTTTACAGAACCTTTTTTCTCTAGGACTGTCTATCCAGCTGTAATGATGTTTGGTGGTAGCCACTTCGGTATTTTGTAGTGCCATATGATGGTGGTAATTGACTAATTTTATTTTTTATAAGGATTCTATGTTTGTTGTTTTTTGTATGTTGTTGGTTTGGCAAAGACCAAAGGTCATGCCATAATAAACTGAATTGAATTGATTAGAATCTCAGATCAGAATTGATTCCTTGAGCAGCTAGAGAATTAACATTCAAGCTGAATCAGGAAGTGTACAGAAATCAGAAAAATGATAATTAATTAAAACAGGAAGTCATTTTATTTTTAAGTCTGGAAAGACCTGCTTAATCAAATGTTACACAGAGACTGGCCACAATGATCCTGTAGCCTGAGCGCATTATAAATCGTCACCTGCTTTAAAAATAAAATAAAATAGGATCAATTGGATGAAATTCAATTCAATGTCTGCTACTGTGCCCCAGCCATCCAATGTCCGCTGCTTCTGCCAATATTACCTCTGCCAATGCTGCCTCTGCTGTGCCACAGGTACTGTGTCCGGGCAATTCAATGTCTACTCTTCCTCCCACTGCTGTCTCTGCTGTGCCATGGGTTCTGTTCCCGGGCAATAGGGATGTGCAAACAGGTCAAGGTTCAGTTGTTTGGTCATTTGGTTCAGGAGCCGAGTTCGGGTTTGGTTGTTCAGTTCGATGGCATTCAGTTCAGTTAGGCTGTTCGGAGATCGGTTTTGGTTTTGGTCTAGATATCGCGTGGTTCTGTGATCATGTCAGAAGCCGGAAACTGGAAATTTGAGTGCGTGCAGAGCTTGTGTGGTGAGAAAGCGTGTGTGTTGTGCTGGCTGGCTGTTTGGTTTCATTTGGTGTGTTTTGTTTTGGCTGTGTTGGACTGTGTGTGGTTTTGTTTGACTGTGTTGTGGCTGGTTGGTTGGTGTGGGTGACTGTTTGGCTGTTTGTAGTGTGGGTCGACTAAAAAAAAAATGAGGAGTTTGAAGATCAAACGCCGGGCCTGGAGGAAGGTAGGGCTGAAGCGGCAGCAGCTGTTACCGCACCGCCATTCCATTCCAAGAACTCGGCACTTAATGTGTCTTGTCGCCAACTTCCCCTCGATATTTCCATGATTCCGCATTACCTGCTGCCAGTATTTCAGATGCATCATGTCTGCAGTTTGTGAACACAAGTGGTTTTATGCCTCCTTTCGCCACTGAGTGTGAGTCCCTGATGCACAATGATGCTGAATAATAGATCATTGAATGAATGAACTTAGGGTGACTCTGACTACCTGCTTCAGAGTCCGCTGCAGGGGCATAGCCACTGGGACAGGGGGCACATTTGCACTCATGCCCTGCCCTGAGAGGGGGCTGGCAGTGATCAGGGCCAGCCCCAAGCATATGCAGCATCCATGGGAACTGGGAGCACCACTCCTGAGTCCCAGAGGAGTCTCTCTTGCACCACCAGCACCGCCTTTTTAAACAGCTCAGTTGTAGTCTCACAGCACTGCTACATGGGTGGGGGAAGAGTCCCTCCCCCTTCCCTCCTTCGCAGCAGCGAAAGTTGCTGCCTTGTAAACAAAGTTCTCCAAGAGACTCCTTCCATTCCCACTTGCGCACCCTTCTCTTACCAGCATATACCAAGCTCTTCCCTTTGTGATCGCTGCATAGAGAGAACTGGGGGTGCAGAGCAGCTACAATGAGGCAGAGAGCCATCCCAGCAAAGGGGAAGAATTTGTCCTTGGCACCCTAACACACAAGAGAATTCACAGAAGAGCAGGGACTCCCCCCCCCCACCCACTCCATCCCCTGGATCAGCATCAGGAGCCAGGCGCTCACTCACTGCTGCTGGGGCTGGGGATCCCTGCAGTCTAAGCAGGACAAAGACTTCTGCACAAGGGGGGACAACAAACAGGGCAGCACCCAGAGTTGAGCTTTGAGGGATGGATCTTTGTTATCCTTCCTTGTGCACTAGTCACTGTCTCTGTCCCGCTTAGAGTTCAGGGATTCCCCAGCAGTCATGACAGGGAGGACGTGGAATTTGCCAAAGACAACAGCTACAAAATGCCACAGGATGTGCCCACCCCTAGGACCCATGAAACCATTTTTGCCTTTCCCAAATGTTCTGGGGGACAGGCCCACAGAGAACTAAGTTAAGTTTCCTTTATTTTTTAATATATATAAATGTTTGGTTTTGGTTTTATAAAGTTGTGTGTTGTTGTTGTTTGTTGTTGTTTAAAATGTTTTAATAAAAGTTATATTTATTGTTATGAGCTTTGTTTTCTGTTTCCAATCTTTTATCCCTATGTGCTGAAGTTCTGGCTGGTAGGTGGCAGAATTTCATACAGCTTGTCGATCCCTACCAGCAGCACCTGGCACCACATGTAGCATAGTTAAGGTATTATTAACCCAAAAATGTGCCAGACAGCAGCAGGGTCTCAACTGGCAGACAGACCCCAAGGAAGGTCAGGGCTTGTGTCTCTGTGGGTGTGTCAGAGAGAAAGAGAGACAGGCTCTTTTGGCAGCGGGCATCCATGGGTGGGTGTGGAGGAGTAGGCTGGTGGGGGGGACAGGCTTGCAGGCAGGCAACGGTGGCCGCTGGCCAGTCAGGCATGAGCAGTGGAAGCACCCAGAATGGAATGACGGGTCCCCCGTGACTGAAATGATGGTACCAGAATCTCATTGATGATTCCTGGGATGGGCGGGCATGACTGCTTCAGGTACAATGGAATGACAGTGTATGTGATCTGAATGATATCCCTAGAAGTAGTGCATGGTTGGGCACACTTCATTCAATCAAGTGATAGGTAGGTATAGAAACACACACAGGCAGGCACATAATACATTCCATGTTTTGTTGTATTCCATCTCATTCCTTTATACTTTTGCTGCTGCTGAATGTGGGCCTCGGGCACATATGGGAGTTCTTTCTGGTTCTGGCAGGTGGCAGCTTGAGCTGGCCTCCCCTCCACCCCATCTCTCTTGTTCTAGCGGGGAGTCTGGGTGGGCAGACAGGCACCTTGGCATGAGAGGCAGGAAGGTCAGTGGAGGAAGGCTTTGAGCTTGGCGGCAACCTGGGGTACAGAACCTTTGGCACAGACAGCATATAGGCCTGGGGGCCATTGGCACTAGCAGCAGCAGACACTGGTTGCTGGGGTACCGAACCCTTGGCACAGACAGCATATAGACCTGGCCTGGGAACCATTGGCACTAGCAGAAGCAGACATTGGTTGGCAGGGTACAGAACCCTTGGCACAGACAGCATATAGGCCTGGGGGCCATTGGCAGCAGCAGACATTGGTGGCCGGGGTACAGAACCATTGGCACAGACAGCATATAAGTCTGGGGGCCATTGGCAGCAGCAGACAGTGGGTTGCCAGGGTACAGAACCATCGGCACAGATAGTGTATAGGCCAAGGATCTCGTAGACAGTCGATCCAAAGAGATAGGCAGACATTGTTGTGAAGGGACCTGCTGGTGCTTGGGAAGGGGAGGGGCAGGCAGAACCCTGGGGATGGTCCTGGGGCTGGAGTGACTGCTTTTCGATGAGGTTGAAAGACATTGCAGTGTGCGAGGAATGATGGNGCAGACATTGGTGACCAGGGTACAGAACCCTTGGCACAGACAGCATATAGGCCTGGCCTGGGGGGCATTGGCAGCAGCAGACAGTGGGTTGCCAGGGTACAGAACCCTTGGCACAGACATCATATAGGCCTGGCCTGGGGGGCATTGGCACTAGAAGCAGCAGACATTGGTTGTCAGGGCAGGCAGATAGGCAGGCGGTGTGGCATGAGTGGCAGTAAGGCAGACTGAGGCAGGGTTTGAGCTTTGCAACCTGGGTGGGTGGGCAGGCAGGCAGGCAGCGTGGCATTAGAGGCAGTAGGGCAGGTGGGCTTGGGCAGGCTTTGAGCTAGGCAACCTGGGTGGGCAGATGGGCACCTTGGCTTGGGAGGCAGGAAGGCAGATTGAGGCATGCTTTGAGCTTGGCGGAAAACTGGGTGGGCAGACAGGCAGCATGGCATGAGAGGCAGTAGGGCAGGCAGGCTGGGACATTGGAAGCAGGGCACTCAGATAAGCTAGCAAAGATTGTGCAGAGCGAAAGAGTGAGAGCCAGTCAGTGTCACATAGGCGGGCCGAGATTGTGTATCCATAGGCCGGCTGGCAGGCTTACAGTTTGTTTCCCAATGCCACCCTGCATCATGAGGTCAGTCAGATAAGGTGGCTGAGGCCATCCAGTATGAGAGAGAGAGAGAGAGAGAGAGAGAGAGGGCAGGTGCCAGGCATTGGGAGGGTGGGACAGCACCTCAGCAGCACAGGAGCAGTAGCCCTAGCTCAGATTGAGGAGGAGGAGGAGGAAGAGGAGCCCCGTCAGAAGACTGCCACTAGCATGTGTTGGCGTGTGTCACTGCACCATCACTCCTTGTCCAGGGGCAGCTCGGGGAATCCCAGCAGCGGAAGGTTGATCTTCAAGAAGAGCAATTGCTCCACCAACTTGGTCCCCAGTCTCAGGTGGTGCAGGGCGCAAATGTCCCCCGCCACAGAGAACACCCGCTCTCTGGGGAAACTGGTTGGTGGACAGGACAGGATACCTTGGCCACTTTCAACAGGGCTGGCCACACATTGGCCTTCCTGGCCCAGTAGGCCAAGGGATCACTGCTGGGATCAATGCATGGCTCCTCCTCCAGGTAGGTCTCCACTGCTGCTGAGGTGCCATCATACTCCCTCTGGTAACTCTGGGTGGGCAACACCTGCCCCACTGCCCTCAGTCACACTGCTTGCCCTTTTGTGCTGGGCCCCATGCTCCCCAGAGTGGCCTGCACACAGGAGGAACTGCTGGCAATAGGGGTTCTGCTGCTTCTGCTCATCCTGCTGCTGGTGCTTCTGCTACTGCTAGGGCTGGGGGCAGAGATAGACCCAGAGGGCTGGACAGGATCACATGCTCTCACTCCCACCATCCACAGGGGCATCCTGCTGCATAGTCTGCTCTGCCTGCCAGATCTTCTGCACCACTGCACCCTTCCGGAGGCCATAGACCACTTTCTCGCTGTGCCATGCTGCCTTAATCCTGGGGTCCAGCATGGTTTCCAGGACATATTCCTCCTGGCACAGGAGCTCATCAAAGCGCGCACTCAGCCCCGTCTTCAGCTTCCACTCCAGGTCGAGCACGTCATCTGACATCTTTCTGCCCTCAGGGCCACAATTCCGCCCCCTGAGAATCTCGTCCAGGCTTCTCTGGACACTATGGACCAGCAGGATCAGCTGGCTGAGGGTGGTGGTGGAGCTGCTCACGGTCTCCGTCACGGCCAGAAACAGTCTCAGGACAAAGACCGTGTGAGCAAGGATCTCCCATTCCTCCCTGTTGTACCCTGGAGGTGCCTCGATGTCTGTTTCCAGTTCCACCTGATGCAAGTCAGCTTTCTGCTCAAGAAGCCGCTCGATCATCAGGAAGGTGTAATTCTACCTGGTGGAGACATCTTGGACTAGCTGGTGCACCAGGGACCCTTCCTTGACCTGCTTCTCCCAGAGGAGCTTGCTTCCCTTCACGCTCCAGTTGAAGAACCCTGCCAGCTTCCTCCCCTGGTCGACCAGGGAGCTGAGGGTGTCTGGCCCTATCCCCTTATCCCCCAAGTCCAGAGCATCCTTTACCCCAAGATGGAGGGTGTGTGTGGCACAAGGGATGTCCTTGAAGCCCCCGTCATGGACTGCCTTCAGTATATTGGCTGCATTGTCCATGACCACACACCCCTTGGTGAAGGCCGTGCCTGGCGTGATCCACTCCCTCACCATGGCGGTCAGGGCTGCCTTGAGGTTCCTTGAGGTGTAGGAGCTGTCCATTACTTGTGCCTGAAGCAGAGCCCACCTATACCCTGCTTCAGGACCCCTCCTGCCACTGCCAAGTGCTGCCTCTGGGTCCTGCCATCAGTGTGCAGTCACTGCCAGGTAGGCGTGCTGGGCGTTCGTGGAGGACCACACGTCAGTGGTGAAGTGGACCATGCCCCCCCATCCCCTGCCAGCTGCTCCCTCACCCGCTCCTTCAAAGTCCTGTAAAGCTGTGGCACCACAGTCCGACTCAGGGTGGAGCAGGAAGGTAACTTAAACTGGGAGAGCCAGGAATCCAATCAGTCACTGGAAGCCCTTGTCCTCTACAATTGAGAAGGGCTGCCCATACAGTGTAACCATCTTGGCCAACAGGCACTTGGCTTTCACTTGAAAGAAGCCACGCCACCCTCCAGCACCCGATGGCCTTGGAAGCTGCCCCAACTCCATCTCATCAATAGTGGACTGACGCTGCTGGCGAGGCTCCGACTGCTGTTCTGCCCCCATACTGCTCTTGCTGCTAGAGGCAGCAGCAATTGGTGTGGGATGGTTGCCCGCTAAAGGAGCCTGGTGACTGGCCGCTGCAGTCAGGAACCCACTGACATCCACTTCCCCTGCCTTCCTGCTTAGCATCAGAGCACTGTGGCATGCCTTGAGGTGCCTCACCATTGCAGTTGTCCCAAGGTTGGCGAGCACCTGCCCATGCTTCACCAGCATATTGCACAAAGTGCACTGCACCTCTCTGGGATCATCTGCCCTCACCAGCTTAAAATGTTCTCAGACAGAGGATTCCCCACCCCCCCTCCTGCTTCTGACCAGCCCTGGGGGACGCACTGCTGCCAGCACTGCTGGGAGGGGGAGAACTTGGTGACACTGGTGACACAGCTCTGGGAGAAGGCTCAGCCATTGCCTCAGCTGCTCCCTTACCCTCTCCTTCAAAGCCTTGTAGAGCTGTGGCACCACAGTCTGACTCAGGGTAGAGCGGGAAGGCAGCTTAAAGTTGGGGGCCAGGAACCCAATCACCCGCTTGAAGCCTTTGTCCGCCACAATTGTGAAGGGCTGCCCATCCAGGGCAATCATCTTGGCCAACAGGCGCTTCGCTTTATCTTGGAAGCCAGTGCCATGGCGTCCTGACGATGGCCTTGACAGATTCCCCCACCCCAGCTCCTCTATGGTGGACTGACGGCACTGCAGCAGAGGTTCCTGCTGATGTTCTGCACACACACACCCCAGCAGGAGGAATACTGCTCCTGCTGCTAGAGGCAGCAGTTGGTGCTATTGCAGGACACTTGCCCGCTAAAGGGGCCGGGCACCTGGCCGCTGCTGCAGTCGGGAACCCGCTGGCATCCACTTCCCCTGACTTCCTGCTGAGCAGCAGAGCACTGTGGCATGACTTTAGGTGCCTTGCCATTGCCGTTATCCCCAGGTTGCTGAGCACCTGCCCACGCTTTACCACTTTTTTGCACACAGTGCACTGCACCTCTCTGGGGTCATCTGCCCACACCGGCTTAAAATGATCCCAGACTGAGGATTCACCCCACCCCACCCCATCCTGCCTTCTGGCCTGCCCCGGGTGATGCACTGCTGCCAGCACTGCTGGGAGGGGGAGAACTTGGTGGATTTTGTGACACAGCTCTGGGAGGAGGCTCAGCCATCACCTCAGCTGCAGACACCTCCTCTGTGGCACTAGTGTCTGCCTCTGACTCACTGTCCATGATCATGGTGATGTCCTGTGAAGGGGAGTACTGGGACCCTGAACTGAATAAATTTATTATGTGGTCATAGACCATTGTAAGATACACCAAACGACAAGCAAGCATGAATATACAAAACAATATATTACAGTTCTTAGACTTAAACTAATCACACTTCAATAAAATCAACAAATTAATACAATAAAATGAGTAGAAACAACAAATAAAACCATCTACACATCAAGACATGATCTAATGCACTGTGCCCAGTTAGTTACTGGGACCCTGAGGCTAGACTGCCCGTCCCCGCCATGCTGCTGGCACTCTCCCTGTGTCCCCTCTCTATAGCTTCTAGTGCTGTTGCTGCTGCTGCTACTCCTCTCCCTACTGCCATTGCCAGGAGATCGGACCCTGCCTCTTACAGCTGGGGTGGGATCCACCAGCTCTGAACTGCTGGGGATCGCCTTGACAGTGCGGGAAATTGGTGGCCCTGTAGGAACATCAGAAGCAGCACCAGCACCTGCTCCAGCACAAACACCACCAGAGACAGACGCAGCCTCATGTACTGCAGGTCTTCCAGTGCCCTGCATGGCAGTGGAGGAGGGCACTGCCAGGCGGCAACACAGACAATGAAGCCTGGGTCCCTAACGCAGGTCTGCTGAGTTTGGGGTGTGGTGATGTGCTCTGGCTACTGCTTCTGTCTGCTGCCACTCCCCTGGCACAGCCTCTGCCACCTCTGGAACGTGCCCCATTGCCTCCCCTATGGGCAGCAGACTGGCCTCTCCTTCCCGTCTCCGTTTCTCCCTCCAAAATAATGTTTTTATATTGTTTTCTTAAAATTTTAATTTTTTTATTTAATTTTTGTATCTAATATTATATATTTATCTATCTATCTACACAATCTAACTTCTATTAAGTATTCTAAAACCTAGTGAGCTAAATGGAATATCCTAATAATTAACTACAAAGGCCTTGTCCTACCAACACACTGTATCTCTTTCTATCTCTATAACTAAGCTAACTACTATATCTATCTATCTATCTATCTATCTATCATATTACACAGGGGGAAACACAAAGAACACAGGGAGGGGTACAAAACTGAAATGAAAATCAATATAATAATTCTACTCTAAATAAATCCAAAACTTAAAACAGGGGAAGGGAATCAGGGATGGAATAAGAGGGAGAGAGAAAGGATTCAATGGAGGGGGGAGGGAGGAAGGAAGATTGAATACAGGGAACACAGGGAGGGGTAAAAACAAAAAATAACACCTAAATCTATCTAATCTAAGCTAAATAAATGATAATATGGAGGTAGATGGGTTGGATGGGTGAAATAGGAGGAGGAT